>VDFB02000003.1:663803318-663947832 GCA_007258455.2 Sequoia sempervirens | reverse complement strand
CCATTTGTTCATATCTCATCAATAATCGAGGTTGTGCTAGTCGAACTACATGGTATCTAGGTGTATAACGTAGGCAAGGCTCATTTGTTGATCAACCCCCGAGGCCCCTAGGTCTTTAGGTTAGTCTCTTGGTCAAAATCTTAGAAAACCCCAAAACATTAGAAAATTTGAAAATCAAAACATTTGCAAAACATCAAAAAATATCCAAATATTTGAAAAAATTCATCCATCCCATCTCGCAATCACCTGCAATAAACATCACTCATAATAAACAATCATTAACCTCAACCTTGGGTGAGACAATCGGAAACAAGTCTAGTAGTTCAAAAGTGAAAATTCAAAACGTCAAGGTCTCAAGTCTAGGTCAGTAAGTTAACAAGTTGGTCAACTCTTGGTACTAATAAATTATCATCTAGTTTGTCCCAAATCATCTGATAACATCATGTCCTAGGATGCATCCTTCCTACAATGGACATCAACATTAGGCATCACCGTAGTTTAGTCTTGGCTAGTGGTATGAAGAACATTAGCATGTGTGTTTACTTAATCTTTGGCTTTTGTCTTATCTTATTGCGCTCATTCCAATGACCTCTCGATGATGTCCAAACAAAAGGATTTAGAGTGAAAGGAATGGGGCAACAATAATTATCTTTTATCTGTTATTCTTGTTGGATATTCTTGTAATATAACCTTGGTCGTGCATGCATTGTTTAGGTGTACGAAGGGTGTTTTAGATGTCTTGTTGACCACATAGGAAGACTTTCCTTTCTATGTTTTGGTATGAGATATTTAAAATATCTGAATTATATTTTGGATGAGGTTTTGTATGTTAGGTGTGAACAAGAGTACTCCTATCTAATTTTTGAGTCAAAGTCCATCACACTAGGTGCAACACCATCCTGGTTCTTTATACATTGATGCACCACACCTATGTGTGTTATCAAACATAAGGTAAATAGCCCTTTTAAAATCCCAATTCCTAAGAAGCAAAGCATCATCATCATTATCATCATCATCTCTAATAAAGTCTCATAGATGATGGGCTTGTTGGATCATCTTGTCTTCATCTTATTCTTCTTATTCTTCTATCTTTACTAACATTTGTATCCAAGTATCAAGTGTGTGCAATATATCAAAATATACATGAGGCTACCCATGGCCGATGAACTATCTACAAATTTTTCTACATCAAATATTCAAGTTGAGCTAATCTTGAACCTCTTTGTCATGAGATTGACCCTACAAATTTGAAATTTTTTCCTAATGTCTTGAGGGGGTAGTGTACCAGCATACTTCTTTCACTAGGGAAACAATGAGACATTTGAAAAATCAATTTTTTTTTTTTAATTTTGATCTTGGCAAGGTTATTCTTTCAACCAATGCAGTAGGTACATTTCTTCAAAGAGGGGGAAAATGTAGACAAGTAAATTATACCGATTGATCACATACATCTTATCCTGATTTACTAACACCAGTTCATCCTAAATCATCTCCTTTACTAAACATTTAATCGAATAACCCTTATTTGATTAAATTCATCATAATTCTTCTTTTAATTAAATAAATCAATTTTATTTGATTAAATCATTCTCTTCTATTGATTAAATAAATTATTTTGTTTAATTAATCCTATAGTCCCTTCTTTAATTAAATAATTCATTTTATTTAATTAAACTCTAATGTCATCTCTTTTCAATTAAATAAATCAATCTTTATTTGATTTGAATCTAACACCATCCCCTTTGATTAAATAAATCAAACTTTATTTAATTAAGTCTAATATCACAATGTTAAATTAGCTAATCTCCATTTAAGTAAATTAAATCTTGATTAACACTAACTCTAATCCATCCAATCCTCTAGATTTTGCAACTTGTGCAAGTAAATCAATTTATTGATTTATTAAATCTCCTATTTTCATTCAAAAAGGCATCAAAGTTGGAATATTCCTCAAAGTTGAAAATCCCCCTCCAAAGGACTTGTCCATCCAACAAGGCATTAAAGGCCTCTTACATGTCCTTTTCTTGAGCCAAGTGGCATTTAACTCTTCTTTCATCTCCCTCCAACATGTCACTTCTCCAATTTTCAAATTCCACCTAATAGTATTAATGTGCACATTCATCCAAATGTGCTCCACCTTTGTCCACTCACATGTTGACAAGTGGCATTGTACTACTGGTTGGTGTTTGATCCCACATTCATCCATTTTTCTCGATCTTCTATCATTCTCTTCTATAAATAGAAGGCTCTCATATTGATTTTGGATCCACAACTTCATGCAACATCATTATCTTCATGTTTTGAGCAAAGTTCATCCATTGTCATCTATTTTCAAAGTTTTTCATCATTTCCTAGCTAGGTTATGGAGAAATTTCATCAAGGAGCATCAATCTTCAAATTTCATCATCAAGCTTGACTAGGAATTGGGAAAGGGCTATTTCCCACATCAAAATAGCACCAATTCCCCCATGGGATTGAAAGTTTTTTTATTTTGAGCAAGATTAGATAGCTTTTATTTGTGTTCTTCTTGTTATTTCTTGTTCTTGATATTTCAAATGAATCTTATGGGGAATGGTGATTTGATTTGCATAATGGACTAATATTGTGTTTGTTGTTTGTGTTTGTGTAGGTCTAGGATCACCATTCAAAATCATATTTTTTCTAATTTTCCTAAGTCTTCCTCTAATACTATATTGTGTCACACAAATGTCTACATTGCACATTGTTGTTTGAGGTTGAACAATATGCCAATGAAAATGTGATTTTTGGAGACCAAATCTACTAGAGGCCCTTGAAATTTTGAAAGGATGCTAGTGTATCTCCTAGATTCCTGCACTACTAAAAGAAATTAAAATGCTAGAAAATGAGATAAAATGATAAGTTGGGTGAATTTTTTTTGCGTACCTCATCAAGTGGGTCACCCCTCGCCACATTGGCGCACAACTAGTTGATCTATGATGGTTTGAAATTTCATCTACAATGGATTTTGCTGAAAACTCTCTTGAAAGGTCAACAAACTCATCACTATGAATAGTGAAAATGACCCTTCCATGGGCCCACCTTTCCATATGTACGCTCAATTTTTCCCATCTTTCATGATGAAAATATTCCTTCCATCCTTCTTATTTTCACTATACCTAGTTGGGGGAAAAAATAGGAAGGGGCATATACCCACATCTTCATCATATTTTTCTTTTGATTGACCAAAATTTTCTTAAGCATTCTTCTCACCATGGTAGCTTCTTTTGATTTCCAAACTAACCCAATTTGAGTTTTGCAGAATGAAACTTCACGTTAGGAACTGTAGTTTCTCGTTGAGCTTGAACACCAAGGGAATCATTAGTATCTACTTGCTTGACCTTTGGGACCTCTACAGTAATTGTTTTTTGCATAAATCTACAAAATTTTAAAAAATTCAATTTTAGCATTCATGTCTTCTTAACTATTTTAGTGTAGCTAATTTTTCCCAAAAATTTAGCTCACTAAAGTGGGGGAAAAATGTAGTGTCGTAAAATTGCAGCCTGTGGCAATTTCACACTTGCACATCTAGACTGCCACATTTATGGCAACCCATTGTATTAATGAAAAAAACTTGTAAGTCAAAATTTCACAACTCCTACTTCATAAGGGACAATGATGAATCACTCGCAGCCTAGACACCTCATTCTTGCAAAGATTTGAGTAGGACAACTACACAATGTATAGATGTCTGCACGATGAATTGGCTTTCTCAAACTTTCCAAGATTCAAATGAGAATATTTCACATCCTTTTGCTATGGAACGTATCATTGTGGCAAAAACACAGATGTAATGGCTCCTCCTACCCATGCAACCTCACAAAACTCCTCTTTACACTCGCATTCTCATTCATGCTCACTCTCTCTTGTTTGATCTTGCTCTCTCTCCCATTCTACTCTATCTTCTACATATTTTCTCATTCTCTCTCTCTCTCTCTTTATAGTGAATCTTTGTCAGACTTATATCAAAGCAATAGAAAAGGCTCACTTGCATGAAAATACATCACGTCTATCAAGCCAAGAGAGGAGCCACAAGTTGTTAGTAACACTCTCTTATCTATTTGTCTTGTCTATTTACTACTATCTATTTAATCCCATCTACTTTATTGATAATAGAGGTTTTCCTCCTTAACAAGGATTGTTTCTATTACATTTCTTTATAATCATGATAGGGGATCTCTTCCTTTTTGGGGTTTCTTTCTATCACACATATCTACATTTCATGTCTTTTTTTTCTATCTCTATCTATCTAGTTTTCCGTGGAGGTGGAAACACCAAAACAAGGGTTTGACTGAGGTATTCCCTGAAAATAACCCCAACATTTTTCCCTCTATGTTCTATGTGAAAATATACAAATTTGAGATGCTAGAAATTGTAGATCTAAGGATTTTATTCTCTATTTTAATAGGGATGATAGTGTGGGGCACAGACATCCCTGTTGTGCGCTATCGTCCATGGCTGAAGCTTAACCCTCCTAGGGGTGGAATCTGTAAGTTCTAAAGTTTCTTTTTCTATAAGATATAGATTCTAACCTTATTATCAATTTATGTTATCAGGAAATCTTATTATTCTTTTCCTTGATAGCTTAGCATTTTAGTTTATCCAAGTTGTACATATTCTTATTTATTTATCTTATCGCATGAGCTTTATTCCTTGAGATAACAAAGGGCTATTTAATCCTTGAAGACTTTCCTTGTCTTACATCTTGAGAGTAGTGAATCCCATCCTTTACAACATTCCTCCAACTAAAAACATCTCTCAACTACGTAGTTTGTAGGGGAAGACTTAGGAAATTCATAGATTTTTGTCTCAATTGACTGATTGTACCCTTCCATTCACATGTTTGTTGAATAAAGATGTATATTTTATTTAGATAATCATCCCATCTTGATTCCAACTATGCAAGATAGACCCTTTTTACTTTATATTTTTACATCACCTAATTCTTTGGAAACTTTATTAGTTTAACATGATGATGATGGTCAAGAAAGAATAGTCTACTATATTTGTTGTATTCTAGTTGATTATGAAACTCAATACTCTATTATGGAAAAAAAATGTGTCACTTTCATTTTTGTGACATGGTAGTTATGGCATTACCTCCTACATGCAAAGATTCATGTGATTATAAAATGTGATCTTCTTAAACACCTATTTACTAGAACTGGTCTTTTTGGAAGGTTAGCGAAATGGGTGATGTTGCTCTCTAAGTTTGATATCAAGTTTGTAGCTCAAAAAGAAATTGAAGGAAAAGATGTTGCTAATAAATTAGAAAAAGCTCCCTCATCTCAATCCTTTCCTAACTTGGACTTATTTTTAGATGAACGTGTTAGATCAAGAACCCATGTGGGAAATGTGTTTTGATGGATATAGATGTCAAATCAGCTTCAAGGTAGGTGTATTTTTAATCTCAACCGAAGGGAAGTTGGTTCCTCTATCTTTTTTATTAGAATTTTATTGTATGAATAATATCATTGAGTATGAATACCTCATTCTTGGCTTACATACTACAATAGCATTGAACATTAAACATATCCATATTCATGGTGATTATAAGCTCATTATAAATTAAATCATGAGAGCATAATAAGTGAAGAAGAGCAAGCTATCTTAGTATAGGGATTTAGCTTTATCCTTCATGAATTATCTTATTTTACCATATATAGTGTCCCTAGGAGAGAAAACCATCACACATATGTGATAGCAAGAGCAACTTCCCATGTACCCTTGAACGATTATGTAGATGAGTACCACTTTGTGGTTCAGATTCTCCCCTCTCTTACTATCTCAAATCAACCTAAACCTAATATTCTCCTATGTGATCACATAGAATCAAGGGAATTGTATTCTCACATTTATAATTATTTGAACACTAGAAATTTTTTTGATGATGCTACTAAGAATACCCACATTTGGATACCAAATCTTTTATCTCAATACATTGTTTTATCTAATATTCTTTATTAGAAATTACAATGTTATTTTTCTTCGATGTATCACTAAGGTTGAAATACCCCTTCACCTTCAACAAGCTCATTCAAGCTCTAGGGTGGAAATTTCGATGGTAAATCCTTAATGCATAAATTGATTCATATGAGATATTATTGGGAGCAAGACTCATTTGAATTTATCAAGAAATGTACTCAATGTCAACAACATAATAATATTATTTGAGATCCCACAAAAGAGCTCCATAATTAGACCCATTGGTTGTTTTTAATTCCCAACTAAATCTCATAGATAATCTATGGTTTCACAATTACCAATATTCAATTATCTGGAGAGATTGGCCAATGAATAGGTGAAAGTTAAAATAACCTTCCCTCTAAAACTTTGGGTTGTGCAAAACCTAGGAGGGTGATCCCATACAATGTTTGCAAGATCTCTTGTGCAAAATTATCCTAAACATTGTAAACAATAGATATGTCCTACACATAATTGCTTGAAAATTATAAAAATGCAAAGATCTGGCAATCTCTCTAAGTATTTAATATTTCACAGCAGTAGAACATGCTACTTCATTAGACTTTTTAACAACAAACACAATTTAATTTAAATATTTATAATGTTTGTGTGTGTGAAAGACCCTAGAAACACAACATAGACACAACTTTAGTGATTAGTGCCTTAATCTAGGGTATGGAGTCATAACCAATATAATTGGAAGTGCACAACAATATTCCCTCTATCATTAAAGAGTTATTTAATGATGCATTACACCATTAAACTCAGAAATCCTAGCCAATATTTATCTCTATTAAAATGTTTAACTTATTCTTTGAATAAGAACATTAAATGAAGATAAACATCCAAAGGAAGTACAATGGAGATAAATTGAAATATATTTGATTCATTTCATTCATAACTAGTCTAAAATATACAAAATGAGAATATTGGCTTTAGAAGTATGCCATTATATTTAGAAATGATTGTACTATCATACAGTTCTCTCAAAATTTACAAAGACCAAACTCAACAACCTTGAAAATGACTCAAACTTAATTTCTATATGTCTTTATTATAAGGCTCTCCAAAATTGATCAATCATCTCATGAAAATGACCTTGAATTCCATTTTATAAAACAAGGGAGCAACAAGCTTCAGGTCATTTACACATGTCATATTTTCATTTGAAATTCATTTACATTTCAAAAAAACGTGTGCAACTACTTTCTTGTGGAAGGAATATTCAAAGGACAAAAATAGTTATATTTACTCATGTTGGTGTTTTTTCTAGATAAACCTTGAAAATACTCTAAAGGATAACTAGTCTTTATGCTAAGAACTTCAAGATTAGTGGCCAATGAATGGGAGATGGATTCTACACTTTTCTCCCTTGCACTTCGGGCTTTACAAAACCCATGAGGGTGATCCCACACAATGTACCTATGAATTTATGTAGCCAATAACCATGTACATTGAAAATAATAGATGAATTCTAATGTGAGCACTCAATAAATGAAATGTTTCAAAAGGATGGCTAGTCCTTCACAACACTCAACATTTTGGGCATGAGAATATAGAAGTACATTACACTTCTAGGTAGAAAAAATTGATTGAAATAGAAAATTGAAAATTGAATTTGATTTTCTATTGAATGATCAAGAAAATGCATCATGAATACAAAACTTGGACCAATGCCTTAACCCAGGAAATAGAGTCAATCTCAACACAAATATAATTGGACAACAGGTTCATACTTGGCATTACCAAGCTTCTACCACACTGCATTATAGTATCATACAATTATATCCTAAACCAAAAATTCGTATAAAGATCTTTATACTCAAATTACATGAACCTATAGCTTTACATAAATAATCTAAATAATTCTTTGAATTAAGAAAAAGATGAATGCCATACATCATTGGAACGCAATGATGAACAATAAAAAACCCTTCATCATTTTATTCATAAATCATATAGCGAATACACCAGGAGAGAAATGGCCTTTAATTTGTACCATTGTCTATTCAAGTGCTAGTACTGTTATCAAAAATTACATTTGCATATCAACTATACTTAAAAACCTAAGACAAAAACCTTGAACTACTCTATGTATTCTCATTACAAATTTTTTCTATATCATCAATCAACAACCGTGTGCATTTGGGCATGAATTCATTCTTATATAAATGAAGGAGAAAAACAAGCCTCAGGATAGAATGTACACATGTCTAATTCCTATTTGATGGATAAAAAAGCATTCCCTAATGTAGCTATATTTGCAACATAGGGAGGAAAAATTCAGATGAGACAAAATTCCTTTGCACATTGCTTGAAGAAAATAATTCCTTCCCTCCAAAGGGAATCCTTTTATTGTTGCAGAAAACTTCACCATATTAGCATGTTGAAGAGACTCGTGAGATAGTCTCACCGAAACTCCACTATCACCCTAATGTGAATCCCTCGTTCCATCGCTCATCATTGTTTGGTGCCTTGCTTTTTCAAATGAATCCATGATGGATTAGAGCCCAATGATGGGGGAAATATTCCATCGAGTATCCTATACTTTCTCCATTGCTCTTTACCAATGTGTTCTTCAAGCCTTTGACTACAACCATGATGGCTTGAGGTGAAGTGATTGACATAAGGCTAAACCATCCATCACTTATCATTGATATTCATTTTCCTTTGTGTATTCTATTAGCGATGTGAGAAACACATGCAATGAAATCCTAGCTGTCAAATCAAATCATCTTCCATTTCTTCCTTCATCGCTCATCACCAATAGGAAAATGGGAAAAAAAAGATGATGCATGATGAGTGATGAGCTAGTAGTACAAATGGCTAAAGTGTTATCGCTCATCGCCAATTTGAAACTTAGAGAAATATAGCAATTAGTGATATAAGACCTTCCAGTGATACAAAGCAAATGAATCACATCATGCATTGCTAATATAAAACTTGAGGTCCTTTACCTACTCGTGATGCAAAGAAGAGCCATGATACAAAGGAAAAATTTCATCGCTCATCGCCAATACAAGGCTAGCGGTCATGAAGCAATGCACAATAAGTGATACACCAAGCGACAGGCCATGAATTAAATGGGGATAATTTGCACGTGCACATAAGTTGTTTATAATAAAGAGGCAACCTAGGTACAATGAAGCATGCAAACTTAAAAGGGACTTAAGACCATACTCAACCAAGGGTATAAAGATAAAATATTTGAAAGCTCCAACTTTATAAAATTTCAACCCCCAAACCAAAATGAGAAGAAAATACTATGTGATTAGGAAAAAGGGAAATCGTAGGCATAAGGGGTTAGTAACCAAACAAACTTAATGTCTCAAGTGGGAACTTAATAAATTGGGAACTGGTGATAACCAGTCAATAGTGAATTAGAACATACACAAAAATATTGATGCTTATTATTTTTTTAGAGGATTTAAGGTACACATAAACCTTAGAACATGCCAAAAACTAAAACCCCAAGTCTTAGGACATGCCCAGATCAAGGCAACAACCATATTTTGTAATAATTATCAGTGGAACACAAAAATTTTGGGGGGTTCTACCAGTGGCTCCAGTTAGGGACATTTTTTCTTTCATAAAAGAGTGAGATCACAAAATCTTAAGCTTGAAGTAGACCAAGTGCCAAATCCATTAGGTGCTCTATAATTGCTCCTTTGTTCAAAATTTTAAACCTCATTTGATGGCCCCAGGCAACCAAAAGAAAATAAGAACCAATTTTTTCCTCTATCAAACACCATCCTATTAAAGGAACTGATTACCTTCAACCCACATTTACCTATGTTGGACACCACTACAACAAGTATAGCCCCCTTATTATAAACAAAAATATGTGATTACCACAAAACAAGTGAATATTTTCTCCATGTTTGATCCCACTATTGAATTACAACCATATAACATAGGTCCCCATAGTGTCAGGCAACAAATTTTTCATCTTTGTAGTAGGTGGTGACAAAACTTGAAAACTTTGATCACCACCATATGAAACCATGAAACATTCATACCTACTAACCTCCTTAGATGAATCAAGGAAAAAAGGAAATACCTCCAATTCACATGGAAAAGAGAAATATGCCCCTTCATTATGTTGAATAGGACAGAGAAAATCATCCTGTAACATGTCAAACTTAAAACATCGAAGCTTAGGCATATGAGAAACATGAGTAGATAGAAAATCACTAACCTAGACAACTTGTTGTTGCCCATCATAACTACAAGATGTATGCTAGATCCAAGTGAAGTACTCAAATTTAGGAACATTGGAGTCCACATTTTGAGAAACTAATTCTTCATCAGAAATGGAAGCATCATACTCAACTTCACTCAAAATAGGGACCATGGATGACCAACACATCTTTGGGTCACTTATATGTTGATGCAAACCTCATCAACACCTCAATTCATATCATGAGACATTTTGTGTGAGGATCCATACTCCTCAAATTGTCTCTCTATTTGAATCTCTTGGAAATTTATTAAGATATATGTTCCATAAAAATCATACCTATGACACATATGTATCATGCTTAACTCAGCAACGCTACCCTTTGATGACTTATTTGAAGTATACTAATAATTAGGAAAACTAGAATGAGCACACCTAGAAAAAAAGTTCTGATATGCATCCATGTGATTGACACAATCACATTCTTCGGGTGCAAATTCATCATAAAGAGCTTCATCAGCTATACCAACATTTTTCTTTAAATTTTCACATTCTTGTACAACTATATCTATGTTTTCCTCATGCAAACAATTAGTGATAGCTTGAAAGGTAGAAAAAGGAATGGACGAAGGTGAAAAATAAAACAAGGAAGGAGTCCCTTATTTATCACTCACATCACCCATACATACATGCTCTACATAATCAACTTCTTGTATTGATTCATCCAATAAATCTCATGCACATATATCTTCTTCTTTGCCTGCTTGTTGTAATAATCAGCAGGGTCATATTCTTCCTTGTCAAAATGAAAAACATCAATTTTTTCTTCATTGCAACTTTTCATAGATGATTGCTCTAACTGAAATTCATTGCATTATTTTTCATTTGCATCTAATATACCACCATTTTCAAAAAAAAATCATTAGACTCCTTTGTCTCATTACCATGAAGGCTTGCACCAATTCTACACTCAGCATGTGTAGAATTGGAATGACCAATTGTACTATAGCACTATTGATCACATATATCCTCTCCAAAAAGTATGTTCAATTTACATACCTCATCATGCTCTTGTCTAAGAGAACTTGGAATCCCATTGTTCTTCATTACCAACTAGATCTCATAGATAATCTATGGTTTCACCATGACTAATATTCAATTATCTGGAGGGATTGGCCAATGAATACGTGAAAGTTAAAATAACTTTCCCTCTAAAACTTTGGGTTGTGCAAAACCAAAGAAGGTGATCCTATACAATGTTCTCAAGATCTCTTGTGCCAAATTACCCAAAACATTGCAAACAACAAATATGTCCTACACATAATTGCTTGACAATTATAAAAATGCAAAGATATGGAAATTTCTCCAAGCATTTAACATTTACAGCAATAGAACATGCTACTTCATTAGACTTTTTAACAACAAACACAATTTAATTTAAATATTTATAATGTTTTTGTGTGTGAAAGGCCCTATAGATGCAACATAGACACAACTTTAGTGATTAGTGCCTTAATATAGGGCATGGACTCATAACCAATATAATTGGAAGTAGACAACAATATTACCTCTATCATAACAGAGTTATTTAATGATGCATTACACCATCAAACTCAGAAATCCTAACCAATAGTATTTATCAAATCCTTGTATGTACATCCACACAAATATTTATCTCTATTAAAATGTTTAACTTTTTCTTTGAATAAGACCATTAAAAGAAGATAAACATCCAAAGGAAAGACAATGGAGATGAATTGAAAGATATTTCATTCATTTCATTCATAACTAGTGTGAAATATATAAAAGGAGAATATTAGCCTTAGAAGTATGCCATTATATTAAAAAATGATTGTACTATCATACAATTCTCTCAAAATTTACAAAGACCAAACTCAACAGCCTTGAAAATGACTCAAAATTAATTTCTCTATGTTGTTATTACAAAAATCTCCAAAATTGATCAATCATCTCATGCAAATGACCCTCAATTCCCTTTTATAAAACAAGGGAGCAACAAGCTTCAAGTCATTTACACATGTCATATTTTTATTTGAGATTCATTTACATTTCAAAAACACGTGCAACTACTTGCTTGTGGAAGGAATATGCCAAGGACAAAAATAGTTATATTTACTCATGTTGGTGTTTTTTTTAGTTGAACCTTGAAAATTCTCAAAAGGATAACTAGTCTTTATGCTAAGAACTTCAAAATTAGTGGCCAATGAATGGGAGATGGATTCTACACTTTTCTCCTTTACACTTTGGGATTTACAAAACTCATGAGGCTGATCCCACACAATGTACCTATGAATTTATGTAGCCAATAACCATGTACATTTCAAATAACAGATGAATTCTCATGTGAGCACTCAATAAACAAAATATTTCAAAAGGATGGCTAATCCTTCACAACACTCAACATTTAGAGCATGAGAATATAGAAGTGCATTACCCTTCTAGGCAAAAAAAATTGACTGAAATAGAAATTTGAAAATTGAAATTGATTTCTTATTGAATGATCAAGAAAATGCATCATGAATACAAAACCTGGACTAGCACCTTAACCCAAGAAATAAATTCAATCTCAACACAAATATAATTGGACAAGAGGTTCATACTTAGCATTACCAAGCTTCTACAACACTACATTATAGTATCATACTATTGTATCCTAAACCAAAACTTCTTATAAAGATCTTGATACTCAAATTACATGAACCTATAGCTTCACATGAGTAATCTAATTAATGATTTGAATTAAAACAAAGATGAAATTCAGAAATCATTGGAATGCAATGATAACCAATAAAACAACCCTTGATCATTTTATTCATAACTCATATAGTGAATACACCAGGAGAGAAATGACCTTTAATTTTCACCGTTATCTATTCAAATGTTAGTACTATTATCAAAAATTACATTTGCATATCAACTAGACTTAAAAATCTAAAAAAAAAAAACCTTGAACTACTCTTTGTATTGTCATTACAAAATTTTGCTCTGTGATCAATCAACAACCACATAAATTTGGCCATGAATTCCTTCTTATATAAATGAAAGAGAAAAACAAGCCTCAAGAAAGAATGTACACATGTCCAATTCCTATTTGACCAATACAAAATATTCCCCAAAGTAGTTATATTTACAACACAGGGAGGGAAAATTTAGATGAGACAAAATTCCTTTACACATTGCTTGAAGAAAATAATTCCTTCCCTCCAAAGGGCATCCTTTTATCATTGCAACAAACTTCACCATATCAGCATGTCAAAGAGACTCATGAGATAGTCTCATTGAAATTCCACTATCACCTCGATGTGAATCCATCTTTCCATTGCTCATCACTATTTCATGCCTTTCCTTTTCAAATGAATCCATGAGGCATTAGAGCCTAATGATGGGGGAAATATTCCATCGAATATCCTATACTTTCTCCATCTCTCTTCACCAATGTTTTCTTCAATCCTTTGACTACAACCATGATGGCTTGAGCTGAAGCAATGGACATAAGGCTAAACCATCCATCGCTTATAGCTGATATGCATTTTCCTTCGCGTATTCTATCAATGATGGGACCAACACATGTGATGAAATCCTAGCCATCAGATCAGATCATCTTCCCTTTGTTCCTTCATCACTGATCGCCAATAGGAAAATGAACAACAAGAGACGATGCATGATGAGTGATGAGCCAACAATACAAAAGGATAAAGTGTTATCACTCATCGTCATTTTGAAACTTAGAGTATTATAGAATTTAGTGATACAATACTTTCCAGTGATACAAAGAAAATGACTCACATCATGCATCACTAATATAAAACTTGAGGTCCTTTACCTACCAGCGATGCAAAGAAAATCCATGATACAAAGGAAAAATTTTATTGCTCATCGCCAATACAAGGCTAGTGGTCATCAGGAAATGTCTAATAGGTGATACACTGAGAGAAAGGCCATGACTTAAATGGGAACAATTTGCACATACACATAATTTGTTTATAAAGAAGGGGGTCACCTAGGTACAATGAAGCATGGGGACTTAAAAGAGACTTAAGACCATACTCAACCTAGGGTATAAAGATAAAATATTTGAAAGCTCTGACTTTATAAAATATCAACCCCTAAACCAAAATGAGAAGAAAATACTATGCGAAAAGGAAAAAGGGAAACCCTAGGGATAAGGGGTTGGTAACCAAACAGACTTACAATCTCAAGTGGCAACTTAAGAAACTAGGAATAGGTGATAACTAGTCAATAGTCAATTAGAACATAGGCAAAAAGATTGACGCTTTTTTTTTTTTTAGAGGGTTTAAGATACACACAAACCTTAGAACATGAGAAAAACTAAAACCCTAAACCTTAGAACATGCCCATATCATGACAACATCCATATTTTGCAATAATTATTAGTGGAACACAAAATTTTTGAGGGATTCCACTAGTGGCTCTAGTTGGGGACGTTTGTTCTTGGATAATAGAGTGAGATCACAAAATCTCAAGGTTGAAGCAGACCAAGTACCATATCCATTGGGTGCTCTATAATTTATCCTTTGTTCAATTTTTTACACCTCATTTGATGGCCGCAGGACACCAAATGAAAAGAACCAATTTTTTCCTCTATCAAACACCAACCTATTAAAGGAACTGATTACCCTCAATCCACATTTACCTATGCCACACCACTGCAATAAGTATAGCCTTCTTATAAGCACAAATATGTGATTACCACTAAAAAAGTGAAGACTTGCTCCATGTTTTATCCCACTATTGCATGGAAACCATATAACATAGGTCCCCACAGTGTTATACCAAAAAAAACATCTTTGTAGCAAGTAGTGACAAAACTTGAAAACTATGATCAACACCATATGAAACCATGGAAAACTCATACCTATTAACCTCCTTAGATGAATGAAGGAAAAAAAAAACCTCCAATACACATGGAAAAGAGAAATATGCCCCTTCATTATGTTGACTAGGACAAAGAAAATCATCCTCTAACATGTCAAACTTAAAACTTTGAAGCTTAGGCATATGAGAAACATGAGCAGATAGAAAATCACCAACCTAGACAACTTGTTGCTACACATCATCACTACAAGATGTATCTTGGATCCAAGTGAAGTACTCAAATTTAGGAACATTGGAGTAGACATTGTGAGAAACTAATTTTTCATCACAAATGGATGCATCATACTCAACTTCACTCAAAATAGGGACCATGGATGACCAACACATCTTGGGGTCACTTATGCTAATGCAAACCTCATCAATGCCTCCATTCATATCATGAGACATTTTTTGTGAGGATCCATACTCCTTGGATTGTCTCTCTATTTCAATCTCTTTGAAATCAATTGAGATATATGTGCCATAAAAATCAGACCTATGACACATATCTATCATGCTTAATTCAACAACGCTACCCTCTGATGACTTATTTGAAGTATACTAATCATGAGGAAAACTAGAACTAGCACACCTAGAAAAAAAATTATGATATGCATCCATGTGATTGACACAATCACATTCTTCAAGTGTAGATTCATCATAAAGAGCTTCATCAACTGTACCAACATTTGTCTTTAAATTTTCCCATTCTTGTATAACTATATCTATGTTTTCCTCATACAAACAATTAGTGATAGCTTGAAAGGTAGAAAAAGGAATGGATGAAGGTGAAAAATAAAACAAGGAAGGAGTCCCTTATTCATCACTCGCATCACCCACACATGCATGCTCTACATAATTAGCTTCTTGAATTGATTCATCCAATAAATCTCTTGCACATATATATTCTACTTTGTCCATCCTGCTGTAATAATCAACAGGGACATATTCTTCCTAGTCAAATAGAAAAACATCATTTGTTTCTTCATTTCATCTTCTCACAGATGATTTCTCTAACTAAAATTCATTGTACGCTTTGTCATTTTCATCTAATATACCACCATTTTCAAGAGTATTCCACAAATCATTAGACTCCTTTGTCTCATTACCATCCAGGCTTGCACCAATGTTGCACTCAACATGTGTAGAATTGGCATGACCAAGTGTACCATAGCACTATTCATCACATATCTCCTCTCCAAAAACTATGCTCAATTCATATCCCTCATCATGCTCTTGTTTAAGAGAACTTGGAATCCCATTGTTCTTCATTACCAACCAAATCTCACAGATAATCTATGGTTTTTCCATGACCAATATTCAATTATCTAGAGGGATTGGCCAACGAATATGTGAAAGTTAAAATAACTTTCCCTCTGAAACTTTGGGTTGTGCAAAACCCATGAAGGTGATCCCATACAATGTTCTCAAGATCTCTTGTGCCAAATTACCCTAAACATTGTAAACAACAAATATGTCCTACACATAATTGCTTGACAATTATAAAAATGTAAAGATCTAGTAATTTCTCCAAGCATTTAACATTTTACAACAATAGAGAATGCTACTTCATTAGACTTTTTAACAACAAACACAATTTAATTTAAATATTTATAATGTTTATGTGTGTGAAATACCATGGAGACACAACATAGACACAACGTTAGCGATTAGTGCCTTAATATAGGGCATGGAGTCATAACCAATATAATTGGAAGTGCACAACAATATTCCCTCTATCATATAACAGAACTATTTAATGATGCATTACACCATTAAACTCAAAAATCCTAACCAACAATACTTATCAAGTCCTTGTATACATCCACACAAATCTTTATCTCTATTAAAATGTTTAACTTATTCTTTGAATAAGAGCATTAAAAGAAGATAAACATCCAAAGGAAAGACAATGGAGATGAATTGAAAGATATTTGATTCATTTCATTAATAACTAGTGTGAAATATACAAAAGGAGAATATTAGCTTTAGAAGTATGCCATTATATTCAGAAATGATTGTACTATCATACAATTCTCTCAAAATTTACAAAGACTAGACTCAACAACCTTAAAAATGAATGAAACATAATTTCTCTATGTCTGTATTACAAAGCTCTCCAAAATTGATTAATCATCTCGTGCAAATGACCTTGAATTCCCTTTTATAAAACAAGGTAGCAAAAAGCTTCAATTCATTTACACATGTCATATTTTCATTTGACATTCATTTACATTTCAGAAACACATGTGCAACTACTTGCTCATGGATGGAATATGCCAAGGAAAAACATAGTTATATTTACTCATGTTAGTTTTTTTTCTAGCTAAACCTTGAAAATCCTCTAAAGGATAGCTAGTCCTTATGCTAATAACTTCAAGATTAGTGGCCAATGAATGGCTGATTGATTCTACACTTTTCTCCCCTACACTTTGGGCTTTGTAAAACCCGGGAGGGTGATCCCACACAATGTACCTATGAATTTATGCAGCCAATAACAATGTACATTGCAAATAGCAGATGAATTCTTATGTGAGCACTCAATAAATATAATATTTCAAAATGATGGTTAATCCTTCACAACACTCAACATTTAGAGCATGGGAATATAGAAGTGCATTACACCTCTAGGTAGAAAACTTTGACTAAAATAGAAATTTGACAATTGAATTTGATTTGCTTATGAATGATCAAGAAAATGCATCATGGATACAAAACCCAGACCAGTGCCTTATCCTAGGGAATGGAGTCAATCTCAACATAAATATAATTGGATAATAGGTTGATACTTAGCATTACCAAGATTCTACAACACTGCATTATAGTATCATACCATTGTATCCTAAACCAAAACTTCTTATAAAGATCCTGATACTCAAATTGCATGAACCTATAGCTTCACCTAAGTAATCTGATTAATTATTTGAATTAAAACAAAGATGAAAGCCATACATCATTGGAATGTAATGATGACCAATAAAAAAAACATTGATCATTTTATTCATAAATCATATAACAAATATGCTAGGAGAGAAATGGCCTTGAATTTGTACCATTGTCTATTCAAATGCTAGTATTGTTATTGAAAATTACATTTGGATATCAACTAGACCTAAAAACCTAAGATAGAACTTTGAACTGCTCTCTATATTCTCATTACAAAATTTTGCTTTGTGATCAATCAACAACCACATACATTTGTCCATGAATTCCTTCTTATAGAAACGAAGGAGCAAAACAAGCCTCGGGCCAGAATTTACTCATGTCGAATTCATATTTGACTGATACAAAAATATTCCCCAATGTAGTTATATTTGCAACATAGGGAGGAAAAATTCAAATAAGACAAAATTCCTTTACACATTGCTTGAAGAAAATAATTTATACCCTGCAAAGGGCATCCTTATATCGTTGTAGCAAACGTCACCATATTGGCATGTCGAAGAGACTCTTGAGATTGTCTCATTGAAACTCCATTGTCACCCCAATGTGGCTCCATCATTCCATCACTCATGATTTTTTGGTGCCTTTCTTTTGCAAATGAATCTGTGATGCATTAGAGCCCATCGATGGGGGAAATATTTCATTGAATATCTCATACTTTCTCCATCTCTCATTGCCATTTTTTTCTCCTTTAACTACAACCACAATGGCTTGAGGTGAAGCAATGGACATAAGGCTAAACCGTCCATCGCTTATCGTTGATATTCATTTTCCTTCGCATATTCCATCAACCAACACATGCGATGATATACTAGATGTTAGATCATATCATCTTCCCATTCTTCCTTCATCACTCATCACTAATTCAGAACTTAGAGCATTAGAGAAATTAGTGATACAAGACCTGCCACTGATACAAAGAAAATGATTCACATCATGCATCGCTAATATGAAACTTGTGGTCCTTTTACTACCTCCGATGCAAAGAAAATCCACGATACAAAGAAAAACATTCATCACTCATTGCCAATACAAGGCTAGCGGTCATGAAGCAATGCACAATAGGCAATACACCGATACGTTTCTTTCAAAAGACAATAAGATGGATGACATAAATGAAGATGCTAAGTTTACATTAGATCCCCCCAATAAAAGGTCATCAACAAGTAGATAACTCAATTGAGGCTATGAACATGCAAGTAACAATTGGCTATCCTTTAGTTAGTGAACCTCCTAAACCACCTCCTATTATAAGACCTCCTAAATCTTTGGGTGTTATCTTGAACTTTGCAAGGAAACTACTAGTAAGCATCTATCACAACAACCAAGTTATCAAATAGTTTCTCACACATAATTTTCCTCAGTGTAGTGGAGATAATGATCTTGTTGAGAAACTTCATTGTACTCTGAAAAACATCTCCCTTTGGAATTTGATTCAAACATCACCTACATAAAATTGGATGCTCCAAAAGATTTTACAGAAGACTAATGTCCAATATTTTGTTAAACCAAATGATTTATCTAGAGCTCATTTTATTGTATACAAGTGACAAAGTTGGATATTACATTCCCTCAACATGATTTACCCTTGCTTGAGATTCAAAATAAACATGATTCCTTAATGATAAAAGTGATCATTAATGAAACTATAGTTAGGCGTACTCTCATAGATAATGGAGTGAGTCTCATTGACCTCTTAGATAAAATTGGTGTGTTCAAGAATCTTAAACAACCTAATGATGTTAATATTTTTGGCTTTGACAATGTTAATAAGAAATAATTAGGAACGATCGCATTTCCCATCAAGGTTGAACCTGTGGTTTAGCCCACTCTTGTCCATATCATGTCAAGACCTCTTTTATACAACCTTATCCTAGGTAGACCATGGATGCATGCCATGAAGGGAGTCCCATCTACTCTTCACCATGAGATGAAGTATGAATATAATAGAAAGACATACACGGTTGAAGCAGATGAACAAAGTTATAATGTACAAGTTCAACATGATCATAGCACTTCCAACTCTCTTAATACTTTGATTCTAACTTCAAAGGTAGAACCTATACAATTTGATGATACTTCTAATTGTCTTTCACCTACAAAAAACTCTTCTATGAAAATTGTGGTTCATTATATTTTACACCCTTCTTTAAGAGAGTAAAAAATCTCACAATCCAAACCAAAATAAGCATGTGTCTCATTTTCTCAACCTGGATCTATCCCCCATGAGAGGAAGATGCATAAATTTAATAAAACTTAAAAAGGATTTGCATACTCAAGACGAGGTCAATCTTTCTTAGAAGCATGTAGATAAAATATCTTCATTTGATTTGGAAGCATGTTATGGTCTTGGATACAAAATTATTTCTAACCATGGATGTAATGAAAACATGAAAAAAATAATAGAGATCAAGTGAATTCTATACTGTACTTTTCCAAGCTGGTCTAGGTTTCCAAAATTCCTCCCCATCTTCATCTAATGATTTATCATCTATGATATATATGACATCTCGTGATAAGAAAGCAAATAATTTCTTCACAAAAGAAATAAATGACCCCTACTAAGGATCAAGAGAATATCTTGTTGAGGCTTCTCAAATTCTTCCTAATTGCACTTCCTCAAAGAACATGAAAGAAATTCTACAACAAATATTCATTTTGTGCATATCATCGAGTGCATTGTCATTTTACCAATGAATGTAAGGCCTTGAGTAATAAAATAAATCTTTAGGATTGTGGTGCTCATTCATGTGTTGATGCACCAAATTCCTCTAATCAATTTAATGATCTTCATCCTGTCATGTTGCTCATCACTATGTGGCATTTGTAGCTTTATGTATTTTTCTCATTACCATTCATGGTGGTACAATCTTAAGTGTAACCATATTTTTCATGGGAATAACATGATGGTCATTGGTGTGGTTGACCTTGTCTCTATGCTTGGGGGAAAGGATAACTTAATTTGGAGAGGTGTGCATTCTTTTCAAGGATCCCCTCTTCTCCTCTTTCTCCTTAAAATACCAACACAACAAGTATGTTGACATTTTAAAGAGGGGCATATAGTCCCCTACTCATTGTTTGCATAGGAAATGGTCTCTTCTTAAAGATGATAGCATACATCTCCTAGGAAGTGTGGCCCTATCAACCAAAGTGTGGATTTCTTAATCCATGTATCTCCTTTGTGGTAATATTGGGCTTGATGTCCTCCAAGAGTGTGATCTTTCTTGGCATATGACATTCTCCTTGGTGGTAACACTGTGGCTAGTGTTACCTAAGGTGTGATTTTATGTTCCTCGACTAGAACTATGTTGGTGGTGATGTCTTGTGTGATGTTCCCTAAGGTGTGAAATTCATGTACTGAGCAATACCCCTTTGTTAAACCTCATCACATTCATCCCTCATGATGTTAAACCTTATAATTTTTTCTTCGCTTTGTTCATGGGAGTTGAACTTAGTGTAGTGTTGGCATATAATCTTGATCATTTTGTGGCACCTTATCATGGTTACTAAGGATTATAACTCTTAGTATGGATTTTATGGGAACACCTTGTAGACCTAGTGTGTGTTTCTCATTTTTCCACCTTGTTACAGGTGCACCTTGTAGATATAGTGTGTGTCTCTCATTTTACCTTGCCTTGGGGGCTCACCTAGTGAATATAGGACTTCACTAGCCTGTGTGCCTTCCAGTTTATGATTCACCTAGAAAATATCATACTTTTCTATTGTGTGAGTCATGAACGTCTTTTAAAATTTCCCCCTAGCATAATACAACTTTCTTGCCAGTAGAGCCATGTGTTTTATGAGTGATGTATATGAATTCAGTCCTCATGGAGTATTTTTTCTTTATTCGATGGATGATGTTTGGTATTTTAAAAATTTAAGACTGGGGTCTCTTTCCTTACTAAATTTTTTTAGTACTAACCTTGTGTTTTGTTGATTGTCATGTGTTTTTCATGTGTCTTCTTTGTGTTTAAATCATGTTTACATCAATTTTTTTAATTATTTTTTCATCTTTATGTTCCATCATGTCATGTGTCTTCATCGGGTATGTTGTTGAATACCCATAATATTGAGAGGGGGGGTGAATCATTATTTTATTAAACCATCCAAACATTAAACATCCAATCACTAATGCATATTTGACTGCATCACATAAACATTCTCTTAAATATTCACAACATCACATAACACATGAACACTGGGATTTTATGTGGAAAACCCAAAATGGGAAAAACCATGGTGAGGGTTATCTCACAATATATTATAACCGATTATAGTATATTTACATAAATTCTCCCTACAAGTGGACTCACTATCCATAGAGAAAAAGATATAAGAGATATGGTGGCTCACAACCTAATTTTAACTATTACAATTGCATCTTATGTATGCATGAATTACAATTCCATTAAAGCACAATAACAATCTTTATCTAATTTTGATTCAACACTCTACCTTGCTCTTCATTCACACAATTTTGATCTTCAACTTAACATTTGCAACATAACTTCACACTTATCTAATCAAATTTTCATCACACATAATAAATGTTGCATTCATTGCATCAAAACACAAAAAACAATCCAACTTATATATTTGCATCAAGTATAACATCAAATAGGTCAGCCTAGTTAGATGTAATACCAAAAATATAACTTGTCAACTCAAAAACTTATCATCCACACAATGCACCATAATTCAAAACTCAAAAATTCTTAGGATAGGTTGGCACAGTCCTATAATAGATCCTACATAAGTCAACAACACTTATTTATCCTTTGCATAACATCAAACATGTTAGATCAGCTCCATATAAGACCTAAAAGAAAAAAACCTTCATTTGTGTATCCACATCTCAACGTGTGAACCTCAAAACTTGATACCATCTATAATCCATACTATACTAACATATTCCAACTTATCTCCAAAACCACAAGGCCAAAAACTCATTCATAGAGAAGTGCAGATTCTCCCACACAAACACATTGTATAGAGAATAACTGTGAATTTCCAAGTTGAACTTTGTTACTCATATCTCTCAATCCACGTGTCCAAACATGATGAAATGTTGGAATTAGGTATATCTAACATCCAACAAAATGATCTTATAATCTTAGAGTAAAATCTTCATTTGCAGAGTGGTGCAAATCCAAAAAATGATGTACTACAACACTAAACTTATAGAATTGAAAAAATCAAATTTATATGTAACTAATCTTTTTGAACCAACTCAACTTGCACAAATATCTTCCTTATCATCTCAAAAACTTGTTTGGATTAATCAAAGTGATACACAATAATGTTGACATCAATGACAACACTATATAATGTTGTTATGTATGATCCATGCCAACCATGATAATGTTGCTAGGAAACATCATCAATGACAAGCTTCAACAATCTCCCCCTTTTTCATTGATGGAAACATGCCAAAAATATCCAAAAAATACTCTCCCCCTTTGACATCAAGGGAAACGGGTTCCTATATAAACTATTTTGATTCTTGTCAGAACTCCCCCTCAATGATGTAGTCATATATATAATTGGGAAATAATGAATTGACTCCCTCTAAGTCATGTACTAGAGAAAAAACCAAAAAGGTATTGAAAATTTTCTTTATATTGTCCGCATATATACAAATAATCTGAACATAAATTGAGTGAATCAGGTGTGGTTGATGCCTACAGCTTCTTTAGGTGATCTTCCTAGGCTTTCCTTCCATTATCCCATTCTCTTTTAGGCTCCACAAGCAACCTAATCTACATTTCAAACTCTAATAATAGTTCTTCTCCCTCTTCTAGAGTAGTAGGTACCCGATTCATCTTCTTAGCTTTGTCCGCACTTAGGAGATATTTTGAAATGAGTAAGAATTTGTGATTGAACAAATCCCTTACCTCTCCAAATTACAAAATAATGTGTTATTTTTTTGCTTGTAGCTAGAAGAACTTCTTGTGCATGTATTCAATGAAATTCCTTGTTATACCTATGAGGTCGAGTGTTAGATCATAGGAACTTGAGGTAGCATAAATTTGAGACTCAATAGATTCCATCTCCTATCTTATACTTTGTGTGGCTCTGGGCCACTTCATGCCATATCAGTACAAGGCCTTTGTCTCATCTACACATCCTTCTACATCCCTTAACAACTTTAAATTTTTTTTATGTGAAATTGCACATTTCTCTAACATCTCCAACATCCTCTTATCACTTAACCTTTTTACTACTTCCTTCTTTGCTTCTTCCTTTAATCCAGATGAATAAACTTTGAATGAATGAATTAGTAGTATCAATTTTTCCATGCTAGAGATTTTGGTGTCAACATTTGATCTAGGAATGGTCTCATGCAATGCCTTAACTACTTTTTCCATAATTTCTCCACTCTTTCAATGTGTTTCAATTATTTCCCTTCTTGTGCATGCATGAAATATGTCTCCCAATTGTAGCTTGTGGATGGGAGATATATTTTCCAAATCAATATTCCCTTGTTGTTGGTAGAGCTTCTAAAATTCTGATAATTTTAGAGCTTGGTTCTTCCCTTATCATGATTTATTTGCCTCTGTTCCCAAGGGTAAGGTTTAGGGTTTTGGTTTAAAATCCCTTCTGTCAAATTTTGTAAGTCTTAAACCCTTAGGCATTCTAATTCTTTGGTGTTTTTTTATACCCAGTCATTGGTCATTTGATTACCACTTGATCCATCAAAAGTGTTATTTTCATCGCCCCCTTGGTCTAGGTCTGTTGGTCACCGAATATTTTCCATTGTTTTAATACTTCCTATAGTCGGGTGAAATATTTCCTAAGTAAAAAATGAATTATGTCTTAATCCATTCATTCCCAAGGGTCTAGGTCCCATCGACCTAGTCAAGTCCCCTTTTAAAATTAACCTTCTATGCATGTGTAGGATTGTCAAGCATTAGATCAAAGGATTAAATCCTATCCATTGCTTGTCATCCTCACTTGATTAAAATAATACTTTCTAAAGTGTAGCGGGGTCAGTAGATTGTTGACATGTCTACCATTGTAGGTGTGGAACCTGGTATCCACTCACATACATGGTGCCTTGAAGTTTCAAATCAATGGTGGTGATGCAACATTGAGGTTTAATCTCAACCTTTTCCCCTTCACCCCGCGAGATTAAAATAGTGTTTTCAAAAGGTAGCGAGGTTAGTAGGAAAATGACATGTGGATCTCTTCCTCCACTTGGAAAAGGATGGTGGAGCGCATGGATGGATGATTTGGCATCCTAGCTGGAAATTTTTTGTTGGTTGAAGGATTGGCGACTGATGGCGATGGAAATTCAAAACCTCTTGACTCAATCTAAATTGTTTAACATGTCATCTCATACACAGGGATCTCCAATTGACATTGAAAACTAAAGATATGGACATGAGAGTTTCTTTGTCTCATGTGAGTGAGAATTAATGGCATAAGACACATGAAAGATTACCCAAGCCCAATCCTAATGACTGTGAATGATTACTTTTCAGAAATGATTGAATATGGTACACAAATTTTGAAGCATCTAGGTGATTAACGGTTGTGATTCAACATCCAACAGTTGATCATCTACTCACTCATGCTAGCCTCCTTGGAGCATTGATGATCGACATGCTCAAGTTTCTCAATAAATGGGAGTTGATAGCCTTTGTTTTTTCACAATTGCAATCAGAAGCTGAAAAATTCTAAGTCTGAGAAAGGGGTGGTAACATTTTTATATTCTGCAATTTCTTCATAGGTTGATAAGAATTGTGAGGATTTTAGTGTTTCTACTCTACAAAATCTTCCAAGGGAGAAATTAGTCAAGGGTTTGTCTGCAATTGTGAAGTCTTATTGTTCCCATCTTATTCTCATTAAAAATAAGTACACCCAAGGTATCCGCCTCCACTTTTAGAAGGTATAGGAGACTTAGTTTGCTTAAGTCCCGTGAAGATATCCCTGAAAATGAGAAAGGCATACCTAGAGTTCTTATAACTCCAAACGAAAAGGGAAAGAAGAGTGCCCATGCTAAGAAATATGTGCAAGATGGTGTCAAGAGCACTTATCATCTGAGGAGCAAGGTTGTTATGGGAGAGTTGACCAAGTTTAAAGAGAAGGAGTTGGTAAAGTCTGTGAGGGAGGAAAAAAGGAAGAATAAGTATCACCAGGCTTGCATGGGACAACATAACTCTCCCATTGAAATCTCAGATAGTCCCTCAGGTATTGAGATTGAAACTAATTTTGGATACCACCAATACTTATTCACCATGGCTAATATGATGGACTCTAATGAAAATATAATGGTGGTTTCTCTAGTTTCTGCAAAGACACAAAGTGGGCTTGTGTATTCAGGTGTTGATTGAGCAGGGTAGCATCATGGTCCTAGTTTTTTATGATAATATTTCCTTGGTGGCAGTTTTGTCCTTCTCAGTATATGCTTGGTTTTTTCCTTAGTGCAAATTTGGAGGCCTTTCGACTAGTATGATGGAGAATATTTTTTCTCAATGTGGATGTGAAATTTGGAGGATGTTGCAACAACTTATGATACCTTTTGGTGGTTTGAATGGTCTTCTTCGACAAATCATGTGAAATTTAGTTTCTTTTGCTTTCATGTGTTCTACAAATGATTACATGTAACTATCTGGGGAATATTTCAAATTTAGATGAAATTAGCATTCAAATGCAAATGAAATGTAATTGTAATCCACCCTATTGCTTGTTGTTCCCTTATTTTATAAAAGGATATCAAGGCTAGTTACAAGGGTTAGAGTTTGAGTTCTCAAAATGGTCTAGGTGGAAAAAACTAAGCTCATGAAGGAGAACATTATAAATAGATGAATTGATGAAGAAATTGAGAGGAGTCTAGGGTATGGAATTTTTATGTAATGATCTTAATATACTTTTACAGTAGTAGCAGTAATAGAAGAAAGTATCAATTCTAAAGCATATACTCGCCAATGTAATTTTCTTTTGAATTATGAATGAAAATGGTTAATGATATTTTTGTTTTTCTTCAATTGTTTTGATTGAATGAGTGATTTTTTTTTCTTCAATTCAAAGAATTGATTAAATGCTAAAATAAGGTCATAGGTTTGGGAGGAAAGAACATAGGATCGATAAGTAGTGTTTTAGGCACAGTGAGTTGAATACTGCAAGGTAGTATATCAATAGCCCACTAATTACTGAGTTAAATTGCTAAAGTATTACTAGTTATTACAGATGTGGCTCCATTAGCCCAATTGATGAGGCACTGGTCTTTTCATCAAGTTATCCTAAAGATAAATGAGTTAGTCATGCACTTGACCAAGGGCTTAGAATGAGAATAAAAATCATTCAAAACACTTTCAATTATAACGTACCATTCTAAAGTATCATTCCATTCCTTTCAATAGATAGTAATTTGTTTAAAGGTCAACCAAATCTTTGATGAATGTTGTCTATTTTCACTTTATGGGAATATATCTACTTTCTTATACAATGTGTGAAATAATTGTCTAGAATAATTACAGGATACACATTGTGGGATCACCTTCCCTGGTTTTGTAGAGCCCAAAGTGGAGGAGGAAAACCTTATAGCTTTCTCTCATTCATTGGCCAATCATCTCCTAAGTATTCAAGAATTGAATCTGGCAAATTCATAGATGCTTGGTGAGATCTGCTTGGTTCTTTAAAAAACACCAACAGATTGATGACTCTACTAGGGACAACTTTTAATCTCCATTTGCAAACTATTATATCACAGAGTCAAGCATTTTGTGGATCTGAACATTTTTTTCAAATATTGAAGGAATTCATACCTAGAGAAAGAAATTGTTGTAGTAAACCTGAAAGTTTCATGATCTATGGTGCTCTGTTGGTGAAAGGAACTCAAAAGAAGATTTATCTTTGAAAGAGCTTCATACTATTTAAAGTTTAGTCCTCTGTGAAGAGAGGTGGTGAATCTGTCAAAAGAACCTAATGAAGATGTGAATAAAGTTTCAAATATGCAAATATTTCTAGTCAGGAAGAAAGGTTAGTAGCTACTACAAGTTTCCAAGTATCCTCATAAACTTAAAGAAAGTATTATTATGTTTGAAATATGTTTATGAGAATTATTCAAGTCTTGAAAAAATTTGGTTCCCTATTAAGTGAAATATCACTAAGAAAGGGAAAGGATAGTAATACTAAGTTTGCACACTTCTGAGTTATAACTTATAGCCTACGTATTATACTAAAGAAGTATGCTTGTTATTGAAATATTCCCACTAATTAGATCTTAGGTGTAGATGCATTTGAGTTATGCTTTTATGGTATTCTAAGGTCATGATGAAATCTAGAAATAGGGTAGTGAATGATCAACTGTAGAGTTGATATTTGAAGTTTGAAAAGGCATATCAAAATGCACCAATATATGCATCCTTGTATGGTTCCTAGTGTAACCATGGTTTGTGATCAGCCCTAGCCAGGTTGTCAAAGAAATTTCAGCACTAAAAGATATAGAGCCATAAATTTCAGTGGCACTTATGGTTTCCCAAATGTCATACCACCTAAAATCAGAGATAAAATAGCAAAATTCAATGGTGATAATTCTGAATCAACAAATGGACATTTGTAAGAGTTTGTTGATGTGGTGGGAGACTATGAACTTGATTTTGAGGATGTTGTCATGAAGTTGTTTATTTAGTATTTGAAGGGAGATACAAGGGATTGTTTCTCTTATTTACCAACATCCTCTTTTTATTCCTGGGAGGAGTTGAAAGTAGCATTCATGGAACGGTTTGGTGAAAGGGTTGATCCCATTTCAGTGAGACAAAAACTTATGAACATTGAGAAAGAAGAGGATAAGCTAGTCCAAGCTTTCAATCTTAGATTTGCAAAGGAAGTAAGGGATATTCCAAAACTTCTAAGACCAAATGATGCAACATTTTTGTTGGTGTACTTAGGTGAATTTGAGGGAGAAATGGGTTATTTGAAGAGATAAATAGCCTGCAACATTATACTAGGAATATCAAATTGTCATGAATATTGAGAACAACCTGAAATATTCAATGATGAAAGGATACATGGTTGCAAGTGTTGATTATCCCAGCACATCTCATGCAAATGGAATTCAAGGATCATGCAATAAAAATGCTTTTCAAGATGATAATGCTTCTACTGTTTTGACTTGTCCATCATCACAACATGCAAATCATAGTGAGCTCCAAGTTGAACATCAAGAAAATTTGAGCAAAGATGATCATATTTTTTTTGTTCAAGGATTTTCTAACATGAAGAGGCATAAGGGAGAATCACCATATGATTTGATTTTGAGCTTTTTGGATGCCTTGTTGGAGGTCACCAAAAAATTTAACCCGAGAATTCAATTTCCATTGATATGTTGTATGAGATCTATGAGTCTAGGATGAGTATTGATGCAGTAGTGGAAGTCCTGCAAACTCACCAAACACAAAACCAAACAATGACAACAAATTTTAATTCAAAAATTACCCTGAATCAACCATTTAGCAACTTCACACTGTTCGTGTAGCACAATAAAAACACTAAATTGGGTATTGCTCCACTCTCACACCATTACAATTCACAAAACCACTCATATTAGGGACCCATTTCAGTGCTAAATAACATATCAAACAATCACCTTAGGTTGTTTTGAAACAAATTGCTAAAATCAGGCTTCCAACACTTTTAAGGGCTCAAATTATCCCAAAATTACAAAGGGGCCACCCTTGAAACATTTCCAAACACCATGAAACCTTGGGGCAGAAAATTGTATGTCTCAAAACCCCAAATTCCTCCATCAAACCTTAGAGAGTCAACCTCCTAATGGCCAAACCATAAAACCCTCTCAAGGAGCCTAGAAACCCTAGGGTTTAATGAAACTCCAACTTTCCAAAATCTCCAGACCTTAACAACTTTGCAAATAGACTCAAAATTCCATTCTCATGCCATTTCCAACATAAAATAACATTTCCCTACATCATAACTCAATTTGACTCATAAAAACCTTAATTTTCATAAGGAATTTCATAGTTTTCCTCCTTGGGCTTCACACCCAACCATCTCTCAAACCTTCCCCACTCAAATTGTTCATTATTTCACCTTTCCCTAATGAATCAAATCCATCCCACCAAGTAACACCTATCGTACAGAAAGGTGGGATGGCTTATAACATGTTTTTTAACTCTTCAAACCAAAGGATGCCTTGTTCAGGCCGGTTGGAGAGATTTTAAGATTAAATAAACAAAATTCAAGATAAAAGCATCATAATGGATTCAAATGAAATTTAAAACACTACAATACAAAATCCAAAACAAATTTATGGCCAAAAGGTCCTGTATAGATTGGGAACTCTGCTGCTACAACAAATAAATCTGGAAAATGAAGAAAATCAGCCTTTTATTCAATCCTCAACTTCAAAAATTCCTTCCAAGTTATTCAACAACCTTGTATTTGAGTTCTTCATACCTTTTATAATTTTTTCCTACCTAAAAAAACCTCCTCAACTTCCAAAACCAACTTTTAAAAGAAATTGACTGTTGGCCTTCCAATCTTGCCTTATTACAACTTTATCAACTTGTATTATTCCAAGTGAACACTTAACATTTTTTTGAAAACTAAAACCCCTAGACACCTAATACAACTAAAATATGATCTTTTACATTCACAAATGGTCTCATAGACCTTATTTAGACATAGTCCAATCAAAAACCTATAACCTAGATCTCATATACCTAAATGGATCAATACCCTTGAATGATGCTCCTACACCATACACCCCAGCTTGATGCTTTTCCAAGTCTCTTAGAAAGTGCAATGTATCATGTCCTCCTTCATATGCTTGATGCTTTTGTCTAATTTGATCTTCTTTATCAAACTCCTTTTTTTCTTTACTACCCTTGGAAATCTCATCTTCCTTTGCTTTAAACTCCAACTGTGCATACTGTGTTGAGGGGTGTTTGTCATCACTATTAACTTCAAACTCTATCAAACCATATTTATTTACATATGTACTCTCTCTTTTTACAACTATCATCATCATGGTCTCTTGTCCAACTCTCTGTCCTTGGTCCCTTCCTCTTATATCTTCATCACTATCCATTGTGTTCTTGTAATTGTTAGTCTTTCTCAAACCTATCTCTATTTTTTCCACTGTACCTATGCATTTAGGACTCTTTGTTAGACCATTACTTGCTTCATACTTTATCTTACTAACTATTACATCTGTCCCACCATTCTTCAACTGTCCTATTTTCCTTCCATTCCCATAAACTTCTATACCATCAACCTCTCTGCTTTTTGTTACTGTCCCTTCCTTATCACCAACAATTGTCCTTGCATCACCCTTTGACTGATTCTTTAATTTATTATGTGGTATAGGACATTCCATTACCCTAATCATGATGTTATCCTTGTACTCTTTCCTTTCCAAAGGCTCTCTTCTCTCAATTTGTCCTTTAACATTCTGATACACTATCTCATTTAATTTACTTTTCCAACCTTGAATATTCTCCTTTGGCACTGTCTACCTATTACCTTAAGTCTCCTTACTACCTGCACCTTAACTTCTATATCCACACACTTTCTCTTTCCTTCACCAACAGTAGTGTACTCCTTTCTCCCAATCATAATTAACTCACCATATTCATTTACTCCATTCAATGGAGTCAACAAGAATGTTTTCCCACTCTTCTCTATAGTATAAGTATTTCGTCTACCATGGTATATAGTTGATCTGTCAAACTGTTAGGGCCTACCTAGCAACATGTGGCAACAAGTCATTGGTAGAATGTCACAAAGGACTTCATCTCTATACTAACCCATTTGAATCTCCACTTTTATTTGTTCATTCACTACCAAGGTTTTCTTATCACTGACCCATGACACTTTATAAGGTCTCTCCCTAGGCACTCTTTGCAAATGTAACTTTTCTACAATCTCATTTGACATAATATGATCCATGCAACCTGAATCAACAATGACTCTACATACCTTCTCCTTGCATCTACAAGTTGTCTTGAATAAGGTGCTTCTTTGAAGAAACTCTCTTTCCTTTGTGGACTTCAACAATTGAATCTTCATCATCAACATTTCACCCACCTCAGCAGCAACACAAAGTGAATTAGAATTTGAACTCTCAGCCTCATCTTCATGAACTATTTGTGCTCTTCTTTCAAACCTTCTTTCTCCTCCACTTGTTGATGAACTAGCCTTCTCAGGGCACCTCCAAGCAAGATGTCCAAGTTCTTGGCAATGATAACATCTTCCTATGAAAGTGTTAGAACTTCTTCCACCACCAAATTTTCCCCTTGTGCCTCTATATCCACATCTGGAATCAACAACTTGTTCATCTCTCTTGCTTGATTCTTCTTCTTGATTTTCATTTACTTGCCTTGGAGTATAAAATTTTCCTCTTCCTCTCATGGTGCTGCCTCTTCCTCTTACTATTTTCTCTTGTATTCTCTTCACTTTCTCTTCTACCTTCAATGCCATTTTGTAACATTCTTCTACATTTCTAGGGTTAGTCAAATCCAGCTCATCTTGTATATTCATTCTTAAACCTCCCAAGTACCTAGAAATTTTCTCATCTTCATTTTCATTGTGATTAGACCTCATGCTCAATCTATAAAATTCTTCAATGTAAGCCCTTACATCCATTTCCTTTTGTCTCAAATTTTGCAACTTCTTAAACATTTGAACTTGATAATCTAAAGGGAGAAACTTACCTTTCAACTTATCCACCATCTTGTCCCAATCCACAATCTTAGACTTACCTTGTTTTCTTCTTTCTGACTGTAGGTAATCCCACCATACAAGTGCATGACCCTTAAGCTTTGTTTTGGAAATCTTCACTCTCTGTTCTTTAGGAATCTCTTCACATTCAAAATAGTTATCCAAACAAGCTATCCAATCTAACAATTCCTCTTCATTCAAACTACCACCAAAATTTTGCACATCAATCTTTACCTTGTATTTATCACCTTTTATAGCCTTTATCAACTTGGCTATTCTCTGGTCTTCTAGTTCAAGCTCTTCTTCAACATCCTCAAAGTCTTCATCATCTTCTTCTTCTGACTCGCTACTCTCAACTGCTTATCTTCTCTTGTTGGTCTCTAGGGCTACCAATCTCTCTTTCAATTCTTTTATCTCTTTCATATACTGGTTTCTCATGTCATTCATCTCCGTTGTGTTCTTTTCTATTGGAGGCATCTTGCAAACATGCCTCTTCACCTTTTAATCACTCTTTCACAATCTTCAATCCTCTTCTACAGGGATCTGGTACCTTTGCTCTGATACCACTTTGATGTAGTAAGGGAAGGCCTACAAACTTACCAATCACAAAACCAAACAATGACAACAAATTTTAATTCACAAATTACCCTGAATCAACCATTCAACAACTTCACACTATTTGCTTGTAGCACAACAAAACCACTAAATTGGGTATTGCTCCACTCTCACACGCTTCCAATTTATAACACCACTCACATCAGGGACCTATTTCAGTGCTAAACAACATATCAAACAATCACCTTAGGTTTTTTCAAAAAAAATTGATAAAATCGGGCTTCCAACACTTTTAAGGGCTCAAATTAGCCCAAAATTACAAAGGGACCACCCTTGAAACATTTCAAAACACCATGAAACCTTGGGGAAGAAAATCATATGTCTCAAAACACCAAATTACTCAATAAGACCTCAGAGATTCAACCTCCTAATGGACAAACCATAAAACCCTTTCAAGGAGCCTAGAAACCCTAGGGTTTAATGAAATTCCAACTTTCCAAACTCTCCAAACCTTAACAACTCTGAAAATAGACTAGAAATGCCCTTCTCATGCTATTTACAACATAAAATAACATTTCCCTACATCATAACTCAATTTGACTCATTAAAACCTTAATTTTCATAAGGAATTTCATAGTTTTCCTCCTTGGGCTTCACACCCAACCCTCTCTGAGACCTTCCCCACTCAAATTGTTAATTATTTCACCTTTCCCTAATGAATCAAATCCATCCCACCAAGTAATAGGTCGTACAGAAAGGTGGGATGGCTTATAACATGCTTTTTAACTCTTCAAACCAAAGGATGCCCTGTTCAGGCCGGTTGGAGAGATTTTAAGATTAAATAAACAAAATTCAAGATAAAATTATCACAATGGATTCAAATGAAAGTTAAAACACTACACTATAGAATCCAAAAAAAAATTGTGACCAAAAGGTTTTGTACAAACTGGGAACTTTGCTGCTACAACAAAGAAATCTGGAAAATGAAGAAAATCAGCCTTTTATTCAATCCTCAACTTCAAAAATTCCTTCCAAGTTATTCAAAAACCTTGCATTTGAGTTCTTCATGCATTTTATAATTTTTTCCTACCTAAAAAAACCTCCTCAACTTCCAAAACTAACTTTTGAAAGGCCTTGACTGTTAGACTTCCAATCTTGCCTTATTACAACTTTACCAACTTGTATTATTCCAAATGAACACTTAACATTGTTTTGAAAACTAAAACCTCTAGACACCTAATACAAATAAAATATGATCATTTACATTCAAAAATGGTCTCATAGACCTTATTTAAACATAGTCCAATCAAAAATATATAGCCTAGATCTCATATACCTAAATGGATCAATACCCTTGAATGGTGCTCTTGCACCAAGTACCTTTCCAAATGAGTTGAAGCCTCGCGGTTTTGACTAGGTACTTGATTTTATAAAGATTGGTGAACGATCCTGACATAATTATGCGCAAATTATGATGTCTCAAAATGTTGATGGCAATTGAACTATTGAAGAAAATCATAAAACAATGCAATCAAGTGAAAAGGGTATATTAGTTGCATGTTATATGGATAAGGATAATGATTGTAACCAATCCATAAACAATACATATGCAAAGCTACACAAAATTGATGAAGACAAAGATACATGTATGTTGAAAAAATAGATATGCATGAAATCTCTTCTTGTCATATCTTAGGTGATGAAGAAGTAAAAGAGATGCAAGATGTCATCCCGTGTCATGTTTTTGATCAATAAGAATAATGCAAGTATTGTTGATATCCCATTGCAAACCAGTAAGCATGATATTGAAAATGCAACTTTAAGCATTCATTCTAAAAAAATTGAGCATAGTTTATGTAGTGATGAATTTTCTTGTGATGAGGATCATGATGAGATTGAAGCTTCTGATTGTTTCTTTGAAGATTGTGACTTCTCTTATGGGGATTATCTAAAGGTATTTTCTTCACATGAAGGATGAAATGATGCAAATGCTCATGGAGTCACTTGTTTACAAGTGAATGAACAAATTACATATGATGAATACCTGGAATGTAGTTTGGTTTTTCCATCAATGGAGCATATTAATTGTGTGAATGATGAGGAATTTGAAGATAAGAATGTGTGTGTTCAATACACTAATCCCGAGCACAAAAGTTATGAATGATAAAGATGTTGATGAATGTGTTTATGTCCCTATTGGTCATGATTGTTTATATGAAGTAGAGATGGAAATGACAATCATACATGAAGAGGATGATGATGTACACATTGATGAAGGAAAGGGTTCATTTTTGAATGATCAAGTTGAACATTGTGACAAGCATATGGATCTTGAATCAATATTATTACTCATTGATAATATTGAAAAGTTTGCTGATCTATATGACTATAAAATTTCAGATTATGTTGATGTTGCAGAACATCTTCATCCATGTGAAGAGCAGCCAATAGATGAACATAATGGTGGATCTCATGTTAGTGAATGTGAAGTTGAGTATGATTTATTCTTTGTTGATGTTCCTTATCTGCATAGTATGGATATGGACATGCTTTCATCTAATGAGGAAAGCATTTGTGTGGAGGAAAACAAAGATGCTTGTTCAATTGTTAATGAACAAATTTTAGATTACAACGAGTTCTTCACATTTGGGTGGGCACACCTATCAACTGATAGTGCACATGAAGTTACCAATGCACATGAGTGTCTTTTTACTGACCCTATTGGTGTTGAATTGTTTGAGCCTACTTTTGAGGTATTTTGCATTGAGCTGAATGATGGCTCATAAAATGAATCGGAATATGATTATGAACCTGAGATGAGTGCATTTACTTAGTTTTTGGATATTGATGATGCATATGATCTTTATTTCCATGAAACCAAGGAGTGTTATGATGCATTTCAATCAAAATTCCTAGATGTGTTCTTATGTTATGATGCCAAATTCAAGGAGACTCCTGAATATGCATTTTTTCTTTTTGATGCACTTGGGAGTTGTTTGAATAGTGCACAAAAAAATGTTTATGAACGCTTTCAGTTTGATGTGCAAATTAAATATGATATCAAATTTTATGATGTTAATGATCAAGTGGACTATGAATGTTTCACTTTTTCAATTCAATCAAATAAGCTTGTAGTGGAGAAATCTACTGAGCATATTGGTTATATATACTATAGAATGTATGGGTTCCAAATGTTGTTTGATTGTGTTTTTTAGTCAGGCACATTTTATGATGATGAGGGCAATTTTGAAAACATGGCATGTATAGTTGATTGTGTTAATCACAATGGAGTTGATTGTTGGGAAATTCTTTTTACAACTGTTGATCCATTCTAGATAGTAGAGAGTAAAGTATTTGATAGAGGTAAGAGTTGGCTTCAAGTTTTGGGGGCCTGGGGCCACCAATTTGAGGATTGAAGCTTGTAGGATTGCATGAGGAAGGCTTAAGGGTTTGCACATAAGAAGAGGCTTTTGAAATTTTGAAAAGGAAGTCATGTTGTAAATTATGTAAATATTGTATATAGGTTTGGTGTGTTTTCTTTTGGTTGTGTTTGCTTGCCCTGTCCTAGAAAGATCCTAGGTTTTTGTCTCTCGGCTAGTTTTCTTCAACCACGAGACTTGAATTCTCGCCATACCCACCAGGGGTATGTGTGCCTAAGCATGAGCCACTAGTAGAGATTCTAAAATTCTGAGAATTTTAGAGCTTGTTTCTTCCCTTATCATGATTTATTTTCCTTTGTGCCCAAGGGTAGGGTTTAGGGTTTTCATTTAAAAGCCCTCATTTCAAATTTGTACTTGTCTTAAACCCTTGGGCATTCTAATTCTTTGGTGACTTGTTATACCCGATCATCGATCATCTGAGTTACCACTTGAGCCATCAAAAGTGTTATTTTCACTGGCCCCTTGGTCTAGGTCTGTTGGTCACCAAATATTTTCCATTGTTTTAATACTTGCTATAGTCAGGAAAAATATTTCCTAAGTCAAAAATGACTTGTCTTAATTCATTCATTCCCAAGGTTCTAAGTCTTGTCGACCTAGTTGGGTCCCCTTTTAAAACCAACCTTTTATGCTTGTGTAGGCTTGTCAACCGTCGGATCTAAGGATTAAGTCCTCGTTGTTGTCTGCCAACCCAGTTCAATTAAAATAATAATTTTTGAAGTGTAGCCAAGTTAGTGGGTTGTTGACATGTGTACCACTAGAGGTTTGGGACCCAGTATCCACTCACCTACCTGACGCCTTGAAGTTTTGAATCAATGGTGGTGATGCAATGTTGAGGTTTAATCTCAACCATTCCCCTCTCACCCCGTGGGATTAAAATAGTGTTTTCAAAAGGAAGTGGGGTCAACAAGCGAACGACACGTGGATCTCTTCCTCCGCTTGGAAAAGGATGGTGGAGCCCACAGATGGATGAGTTGGCATCCTAGTGAGAAAATATTTGTTGGCCAAAGGATTGGTGAGCAGTGTTGATGGAAATTCAAAAAAATTTGACTCAATCTGATTCGTTCAACGCACCATATCATACACAGGGATCTACGATTGTCATTCAAAACTGAAGATATGGACATGAGAGCTACTCTGTCTCACGTGAGAAATCATTAATGGTATAAGACACATGCAAGATTACCCAAGCTCAATCTTGATGAGTGTGAATGATTTCTTTTTAGAAATGATTGAATATGATACACAACTTTTGAAGCATTTGGGTAATTAATGGTTGTGATTCAACATCCAACGGTTGATTGTATGCTCACTTGTGTTGGCCTCCTTCGAGCATTGATGATCGAAATGCTCAAGTTGCTTGATAAATGGGATTTGATAGCCTTTTTTTTTCTCACAATTGCAATTGAAAGCTAAAAATTTCTAAGTCTGAGAAAGGGGTGGTAACAGTTTTATATTCTGCAATTTCTTCATAGCTTGCGAAGAATTGTGAGGATTTTAGTGTTTCTACTCTACAAAATGTTCCAAGGGAGAAATTAGTCAAGGGTCTATATGCAATTGTGAAGTCTTATTGTTCTCATCTTATTCTCATTGAAAATGAGTACACCCAAGGTATCTGCATCCCCAGTTAGAAGGTCTAGGAGACTCAGTTTTCTTAAGTCCCACGACGATATACTTGAATATGAGAAGGGCATACCCGAAGTTCTTATAATTCTAAAGGAAAAGGGAAATAAGAGTGCTCGTAGAAAGAAATTTTTGCGAGATGGAATCAAGAGCACTTATCATATGAGGAGCAAGGTTGTTATGGGAGAGTCAACCAAGTTTAAAAAGGAGTCGATGAAGTCTATGAGGGAGGAAAAAAGGAAGAATAAGTATCACCGTGCTTGCATGGGACAACATAAATTCCCATTGAAATCTCGGATACTCCCTCAGGTACTGAGATTGAAACTAATTCTAGCTACCTCTAGTACTTACTCACCATGGCTAATCTGATGGACTCTAATGAAGGTGAAGTGGTGGTTTCTCTAGTTTCTAAAAAGACTCAGAGTGGGCATGTGTATTCAGGTGTTGATTGAGTAGGGTAGCATCGTGGTCCTAGTTTTTGATGATAATATTGCCTTGGTGGAAGTTTTGTCCTTCTTAGTATATGCTTGGCTTTGTCCTTAGTGAAAATTTGGAGGCCTTTTAGCTGGTATGGCGGAGAATCTTGTGGAGAATCTTGTTGCTCAACATGGGCATGAAATTTAGAGGATGTTGCAATGACTTATGATACCTTTTGGTGGTTTGAATGGTCTTCTTCGATAAATTGTGTGGAATTTTTTTCTACAAATGATTACATGTAACTGTCTGGGGAATATTTCAAATTTAGATTAAATTAGCATTCAAATGCAAATGAAATGTAATTGTAATCCAACTCATTGCTTGTTGCGCCCTTATTTTATAAAAGGGATTTCAAGGTTGGTTATAAGGGTTAGAGTTTGAGGTCTCAGAATGGTCTAGGTGGAAACAACTAAGCTCATGAAGGAGAAAATTGTAAATAGATGAACTAATGAATAGATTGAGAGGAATCTAGGGTATGGAATTACTATGTAATGATCTTAATATAGTTTTACAGTAGCAGTAGTAATAGAAGAAAGTATCAGTTCTAAAGTATATACTCTCAGTGTAATTTTATTTTGAATTATGAATGAAAATGGTTAATGATCTTTTATTTGTCTTCAATTGTTTTGATTGAATGAGAGTTTTTTTTGCTTCAATTCAAAGAATTGATTAAATACTAAAATAAGGTCACAAGTTTGGGAGGAAAGAACATAGGATCGATAAGTAGTTATGTGTTAGGCATAGTGAGTTGAATACTGCAAGGTAGTATATCAATAGCCCACTGATTATTGAGTTAAATTGCTAAGTTATTACTGGTTATTACAGATGTGACTCCATTAGCCCAATGGATGAGGCATTGGTATTTTCATCAGGTTACCCTAAAGATAAATGATTTTTTCATGCACTTGACCAAGGGCTTAGAATGAGAATAAAAATCATTCAAAACACTTTCAATTATAAAATACCAATCTGAAGTATCATTCCATTCCTTGCAATAGATAGTAATTTGTTTAAAGGTTAGCCAAATCTTTGATGAATGTTGTCTATTTTGACTTTATGGGAATATATCTGCTTTGTTATATAATATGTGAAATAATTGTCTGGAAGAATTGTAGGATACACATTGTGGGATCACCCTCTCAGGTTTTGCAAAGCCCAAAGTGCAGGAGGAAATCCTTAGAGTTTTCTCTCATTCATTGGCCAATCATCTCCTAAGTACATTCAAGAATTGAATTTGGAGAATTCATAGATGCTTAGTGAGATCTACTTGGTTCTTTAAAAAACACCAATAGTTGTGTTGACAACTATATCAATTGGGATGATACAACAGGTTGAAATTTAGACTGCATGCTCAAAATATTCTTCAAGGAATCTCTAGAGGAGTCAAAAGATTCACCAGAACCCTTACCAATTTCCATAGCCTTTCTCTTGTCCTCTACAATATCGTATTCTATTGGTTTTTTTTTGTACATCTCTGAATGTATCCTTGATCTTGTCTTCATCTTCCTCTTCATGCTCTTCTTCTTTTTCCTTGTCATTTTTTCTTCTTCATTCTTTGCATCATCATTCTTAACATCATCAACCTTTTTTTTTTCTCTTCCTGTGTAATGTCTTCAATGTTTTCTAGAGGATTAAGTTCATCTTTTTGTACTAGAGGAGTGGTGGTATTTCCTTTGCAATGTCTTCTCTAATCATTTCCTCCTCAAAATTTCTCTCAGTCATGTCCTCCACTTCCAGAGGAGTGTTATCCTATGTGATTTCCTCATTTGTATCATGCTCATAGTGAGCATCATTTTTCTATACTTCTTCTTCTACATTAGGTTATGGAGTAGTGGTATCATCATTCACCTCTTTGTCCATTGATAACATCCCTATTTTTTGAGTTATTTCCTCTACTTTATCATTGCTCTCCTTCTAGATCCTTTCAAGGTCATCTTGACCCTTTCCCATAAGGGTGGTAAGTCTATTTTTTTCTCATCTCCTTGCTAAATATAGTAGCCAATGTGTCTTTTTCATCCTTGAATAATGGAGCACTCACTCTCTCAAAAGCCTCTTCTTTAAGCCTTTCATGTTCTTTTATTTCCTCGTCTTCTTTTCAACAAAATATTCCAAAAATCTTCAAGAACATGTTTCTTGATGTTTTTCATATCAACTTCAAGTAGAACAATATACTTGACTATAGCTTCAATAATGGCAGCCTTGTCTACCTCATCTGCATCCTTATAAAGAGATATGGTCTCTCCTAGCATGTCATTTTGCAAAATACTTTTATAGAATGCCTCTAACTTCATGGGGGAATGAAGCCCTACTAGTTCCTTTTTCTCTTTACCTTTACTTTTACTCGAAGTCTTCTTCACTTTTGCATTCTTTTTCTTCTTTGGAGAAACCCTCATGTCTTTCTTCTTCTTCTCCCTTATATGGATCTTGAATGTTTCCTTTTCTTTCTTGATCTCTTCTTCATTTTCGGTATCAATTATTCAATTCTTCTTCTTTTGGTGTTAGCTTCACCTTGTGAAGCATCACTTCTTCTTCTACAGACTAGTGGGACTACATCTTCTTCCAATTCTTCTTCTAATTCTAAAAAATTTATACCTATGTCCTTCTCTCTCATTTATTTTTGCTAAATTCTTCTTTTTATAGGGGTAGTAGGAGGTTTGCTGACAACATAAATCTTCTTTTCTATCCTGGTAGCATGCATAATCAAAGGGGATTTCTCCCTTACTGAAGGATTGGTAGTTGTCTTCCTTTTCTCTCCAACAGAAGGTAAAGCTCTAGAGGACTTATGGACATATGGTGGAGTGTTACTTGTTCTACTAGATCTCCTTGCACTCTTAGATGCTTCTCTAGCACTCATATCTACTCTATATATTTGTCTTGCATATTGCACTCTTCCCTTAGAAAGACCCATTTCCTTGGCATATACATCAACCATAGCATCAACATTCTTCTTGATCTATGGTTTCTTTTGTTCTGTGTGAACTTCCATGGAATTTTCCTCATAAGTGATGCAGGAGCATCCAATGGTGTAGGGGCAATCTTGTATCACCTAAAAAAATATTTTTCCATATTTTATTTAGTTTTTTTGAGTACCAGGAAGGAACTTAAGGGGTGTAAGACAATTAGAAGTCAAAAAGGGTGAAAAATGGTAACTTGCTATTTTTAGTAATTCAGTCTAAATGGGCTCGTATGGACCTAAAAATTTACCCCAAGGAGTGGAATTGAAAAATATTTCTAGTGGCAAAAGAATAATCTCAATAACCTATATGGTTTGGGAGATATTAAATTTTCCATCTCAAGAAATTTCTCCAATGTAACTTCAAGTTAAAATTTGAAAACCTTAGAAGCCCTAAAAAATGTCAAAAAATGGACAAAATGATCTTTAGATCATTTCGGTGTTGTAGATCTCTTCAAATGCTTTCCAATGATAATAGCAAATCAAACACCTGAGTCAAAAGTTATATCTCTGAGAAGCTTCCCCACTAAAAGGTGAATTTCATTAAAATATCTTCCTAGACATGAAATCAAACAACATAACTTTTTGCACCAAAACAAAAGGGAAAATTACACTTTCTAGAACATTCTAGGGCAGTTATTGTGAAAAATAAAAGGGTTAAGTGGAGGTTATTGAAGGTGGCTCCATTAGTGAAAATTATGGCTCTGAATAATAATTCTTTATAGAGTTGATTTGGATGTAATGAATCAAGCCCATGAGGTTGTAACCTTGTAATTTCATTTTCTAAAAATAATTGAAAGTGGGTTGTTTTGTATCTTGCATTTTCTATGTTGATATTTTTTATTATGTTGTGTGTGGGTTTTGGGCGGTTTCTCCCTCATCAATAAGTCCCATCTCTTTGTTTTGTGGTGTATTTGGGACTCTTCAACAAGATATCAAAATAACCAACAAGATTTCAGAAACCCAAACAGTTCTTGGTTCCACTACCTCCATAATGCATTGATCTATAGATACAAGGAATGTGATATCGTCTTTGTATTTTTCAACAATTGTCCTTGGGATTCTCTCTCTCTCATGCATTATTTTCTCGAATATTTCAAATAAAGAAGTAAGGGAATCATCCTATACTTTGACATCTCCAAGGATCCTCATATGATCTACAATTTTATTTGCAACAAGCCTTCCACTTATCCAATTTACCTTTCCAATTATGGGAAGATCCTTCAAGAAATAAAAGAGTAAGCACATAACCATAGTGCCATAGTTAAACACATATTTCTTCTCTTTAGTGTACTCTAGATTATCCATCAATGGTTTCCTAAGCAACTCATAATCTACACCATTTTCAACCATCTCATATGCCACATTGATTGTAGTGGTAGATATAGCATTTTCTTTGTTTGTATAATAAATATTGTAGCCAATCATCATAGCAACATATCTTATAGCTAGATTCTTGATAGGATTTATTGCAAGGCTATTTTTTCATAAGTTGCACCTATTTTATCCATAACCACTTCATTTTTAATGAACATCAAAGTAGGGATGGGTCTGGTGGAGTATAGACCGATGACTTCCCTTATCACTTCCATTGTTATCATATTTGGCATATCAGTCCAAAAAAACTAATCATGTATTCTACTCAAGGCCATTCTAATCCACTTGACATCATAAAAGAAATTAGGGAACCATTTCCATACATCTAGTTTCTTCTCAACTAGGTTTTTATATTTTGGATTTAGGGCGAAGTCCTCACTAGTTAATCTTTTTGCTCATATATCACTTAACTTAGTGGGAGAATGCTCTTCCATTTTTCCATGAATGTCAGCCCTAATATCCTTAGTCGATAAAACCCCATATGGAATATGTGAGTGAACACAAGGAAATAGGGTTCCACCTTGTAGGAGATGGAACTAAGGGACCTGTTTCACTCTTAGCTTGTTCAAGAAAACCCTAAAGGTCTCAACCTAGTGATTCAATTAATAGAAGGGTTTGTTACAAGGTCTCCTTCGATGTGATTAAAGAGGGGGTTCACCACTAAGCAAATACTTAGAAATAAGGAAATAAAAGCAATATGCAAATCTAGATATATGACCTAGAAAATGGAATTTGAAAGTATGTAATTAGATTGATAAATAGAATAAAATAGAGAAGTACCTGGAGAAATGAAGATGACTAAGCAAGGCTTGAAAACCCTAAAAATTGTTGATCCTGATGTGCACTGGGACTCATACGCCAGATTGGGTGATTTAGTCTCAGTCTAGGGTTTCTAGGAAGGATATGGAATCTCACAATGATTCATCTAGATCTATTGGAATCTGGTAAAAAGGTAGTACTTGGACTCGTATTCCCAAACTGTTGAAAAGTGTCCCATTGTTTTGCAAAGTGTCCTAGGAGCATAATTATGAAGCAAAACTTTGTGAGCCTCTAAAGATGGATCAAATAAGCACTTTATCACTGGTTTCATGTAAATAAGTTGGATATCATGTTCTAGATCTGAGTTTCTATGAGCCTTAACAACTTTTTATGACAACTTTTGTAACTTTGCAATTTTGGTACTTTTGAAGGCTTCCAATCCACATTTTCTTCAACCTCTAAACCTGCAATCACACATTAAGAAGAAAAAAAAAATCTATGGAATTGGGGTTTTCCTTGGTCAAACCCCCTTTTGGTAATCAAACCTTAATGAGAAATGAAGCATAAATGAAATGAAACATGAAATATATGGTGAAACAATAGAACCTTGTTTAAAACTTTGTAGATCTGCAAACAAGCATGAAGTGGCCTCAATGGATGTAGATCTTGATCATGATTATTGATGAAGGATAATGCCTTTGAATACTTGAATTGATCTTGAACAATACATCACAACATTAGCTCAAAACCACATGCATGATGCATCAAGCCTTTGACATGATAATGGATCTTGATTGCTGCAATAATCTTCTACACATCTTCCCTTGAATGCCTTCTTGAATGCTCTTGAATACTCTATAATACTCTTGTGAAGTCTTAGAATGGTTGACTCAAAATTGCAAGGTCTTGTTAGGAGAAATTATGTGAAATAAGCTTGTATTTATACTTGTTTATGCCAAAATTCCTGAAATTACAACACTACAAGCCAACATCAGATCTACGATAATAAAATCATGCCAAGAATTTGATTCAAAATAGGTCCTATCAAAGCGGGACTCATATGCCAATTGTGGAGTATGAGTCTCAGTAGCTAAAACCTGAGACATATATTTCTAGGAGTTTCTTGTTTAATGTGCAATTTGAAATCAAGTCCCTAGACCTAGGTGGTACTCATAAAACCAAGGTGGTGTATGAGTCCCAGATCACTAAATCTAGAACACACAACCTCAAACATTAAATTATGATTTTTCATTTATTAAATGTCGGGATTATCTTTCGAAATGCATTTAATAAAGCTTTTGGATGCAAAATAGGACCAATTAAGGCATAAATAAGCCAAATTAACTAATAAAGCCCTGGACTAGTGTGAAAGTGTAAAGATACACTTTACAACACCCTAAATAAGGCACAATTAGGTCTATTTAGTTTAAAGGGGCCCTAAACTTACTGTGAATGTACAACACTAAATCAGGGCAACATTAGGTTTATTTTAATATTAATCATTCCCAAATTATGTTTGAAAAAGGGTTACTTTTTTTCTACACTACATTTATCCCCCACTTTAGTGAGAGGAGGAACTTTCTTCAAACTCACACTAAATTAGACATTCAAGAGGGGTCCAAGTGTACCAATGTGGACAGTATAGGATGACTAAGATCAAGGAGGGTGATCAAGCCTCTAGGATCCAAGATCCTATGTCAAACCAACATAAGCACAAAGCAACACACATAAGGTATATGATATGCAACAAAATAAGATACACAAACATGCAATGTCAAGGAACAAAAGAAAGAAATAAAAAAAGAAAAAAGAAAAAAAAAAAGAGGTGGATCAAGCCTAGACCATTTGTTCAATGTGATGTAGATCATATCTAAGCTATTTGTCCAAAAATGCATGCTCACTTTGAGGAAACAAAACTTCAGGCTATCCATAAAGTGAGTATCTAAAGGGGTGGATCAAGCCTTGAATATTTGTCCAACATAATGTGGATTAGGCCTCAGTTGTTTGTCTAAAAATGCATGCTCACTCTAAGGCAACAAAACTTCAGGTTGTTCGCTGGGTGAGTATTTAAAAAGGGTGGCTTAGTGAGAAAGTCATGTCTATATCAACTTCTCACCGTACAATGAGAAATTCATGCCCACATTTAGGATTCTCATCATACTAACCATACCAAATGCATAACTCCTACTAACTTTGATAAGGCGCCACACAACACAAACAACGAGATTCATGAGGAAAGCAAAAATTTGTATGCTTAATACCCATGAATAAACAAGATGGTTCCACAAGCAAGCAAAGTTTGTTATGCATGGTGGCCATATAATGGTTATTGTAAATGTAAAATAGTGTAAGGTATGTTCAAAGGAATTTTTCTTAATTCATGTAAGGTCTCTTCTTAGGGAACATCGTGCCTAATGTCTCCAAGAGAGGACAAATCAAAGAAATATCACACTCTCAGAGGAAATCAAATCCAATGACACCACCAAGAAAAGGACACATCGCAAGAAGAAATAAAATCACACAATAAAACATGAGTGTTGATGTATGCCCCCACTTTAAATTAGTTTCTAACACCGTTGTCGTGAGAAATTTCCTTGAAGTAGAAAAGACATGAGAGGTTATTCAGAAATCCCTATCCCAAGTCATTTGTTTCTGAATAAAGCTGCATCATGAATAAGGGGTTGTCCCTTGAATGCAATAGTAAAGATAAACTAGTATGTCATATGTGATCCAACTTAAGTTATGTCATCCACATCCCAAAATTTCTCTTATATATACATGGAAGGCTATCAACTAGCCAAAAGAGACAACAACAAGTGTCGTATGAGGACAAGGCTAACCTAAACCCTTGCCCCCACTTAGTGAAAAACAAGGGCAAGCCTAGGTGATTAATAAGAAACATGAAAATCAATATCAATTAGAGGATTTGGGTGCTTCCACACAAGTAAGAGCACCAAAATCGTTAAGATGTTGAATTTTATCACTTGAATCCTGACATTCATTAGTAGAATGACCATGAACTCTATGATATGCACAAAATGAACTCTTGTAGTAAAATTTATTTCATGTTCTTGGAGGGAGAGATATCAAATAATCTTGGAGGAGTCTCAACAAGATTCTCTCTTGATTAATAGAAGAATATTTCCCTTTCTTTTGCAATAAAGATATATGTTGCTTAGTACAAGGTGGCATACTTACAAAAGATTCTTTAGTTTGTGAGATTTTGTACTCTTCTTTAAAGGAAGGTGTAAAATATAATGAACTCTAATCATTAGTGTTTTGTGTGATGATATTTATGTTAAGTGAAGATTTCTTTATTTTTTTCATTTATTTTGAAGGACAATGACCAAGACCACTAGTGTTTATCAGTTCAGGATGCACTAATGTTAAAGTTGACTTTGAATAATCTTTTGTAAGAGTTTTGATATTAAGTGAAGGCTTGCTTGTTTATTTTGAGGGACAATAACCAAGACCACTAGTTGTTTCTCACATGTTAGGCTCTACAGGGACATAGATACCTTGTTCTCTAGCACCACATCCCTTTCCACTATATCCAAGTTGTTTCATAAGTTCATAACCTTTTCCATAAATATTTTTCATTTCATTCAGATTCAATGGTTGTTCATAGTCAAGATCATCAAAGTTTGTTGTGTAATTTTCTTCTCTTTCTAAAGTGGTTGAGGTGGATGCTTTTGAATTTTTTGTTGAAATTACCACTTTTTCTTTTCCCTTTTCAGAATCTTTGTTTATGATCTTGTATTTTCCCATGAATGTAGATGTGAAATCCAAGGAACCCCAATCATCTTCCAATAGATTTGTGACTTCCTCAATATTTTTTTCTTTGTCTTTCAGTTGCACTTGTGTAATTGGTGTCAATATTTTCAAAGAATACTCTTTGTCTTTCCCAAGTTGTAAAATACTGTAAGGCTCAAGATCATCTTTGAGTGTTTACACTTTGTTGTTGTAGACATACTTCATTTTATGATGAAGAGTAGAAGATGCTCCATTTATTACATGAATCCATGGCCTTCCTAAAAGGATATTGTATGAAAGATCATGAGGAATAACATGAATAGGAGTTTATAATGTAACTTTGTCAACTTTAATAGGCAAAGTGATTACACCAAGTGGTCATTTTCCCACATTATCAAACCCACTAATACATAAAGAGGTGAGTTGAATTCTTGATTTATCTACACAGTCTATCCAAAAGGATTACATTGCAAACATTAAGAGCTGAGCCATTGTCAACAAGGGTTCACTTTATCCATTACTTTTTGAAAATAGCTATTATCATGAAATCTTTCTATTGGTTTTACACTTCTAGTGAGGGTAACTCATCTTGATGGAAAGTAATCTCTAAGTTGACCAAAGTTATAGCTTGAACTTGGACTACCACATCATTTGATTGCACATTATGAGAGGTAGGAACTTGTTGTAAGGTACTTTGAATCATGTTATGAGAATGAGGGGAGGCTTGAATAAGGTCCCATAATGATATCTGAGTAGGAGTGTTCTTAAGTTGTTCAAGAAGATCATACTCCTTTTCCATTATGCAAAGGCAAACGAGGGGCACTAGCCAAGATAGGGTTAGGCAATGGGAGGGATGTTGAAGGTGTTTGTCTTGGTTGTGGATTGTTTTTAGTGTTATATGTATGAGCAATAGTATTATAATTTGATTACTATGAAACATTATTCTTAGGCATTTCAAGGATGAAAATGGGTTTGTTTTAAGTTTGAGGTAGGTTTGAAGGTGGGTATAGGATGAGTTGAGGTTGGATCACATTCACTTATCTTAGTGAATGAGAGTCTAATGTCACTCCATCATATTTATCTAAGGAATTCACATCACCATTGTTTGAAAGACATGTGTCAATGTTCTCATTTTCTTGCACCAAGATATCTTCCCTAGTAGGAGAGTTTCTAGGAGAACTAAAAACTAGATGTTCATGAAATTCAAAGGTTGGTTCTTCTAAAATGAATTCATCACAAGTAGGGGAGTTATCAATTGTTGGTTGTCTTGTTTATCAATGATAGCATTCTCTTATTCAACAATGTTTTTTCCTAGGGGAAGAGAGACAAATAGGACTCTCATAACTTCATTGGTTTGATCTTCTAACACCAAAATATTTTTTTTGCAAATAGGAGAGATATTAGGAGAAAAACCAGTATGAATGTCATGGTTATCTATGATTAGATTCCTTTGTCCCATAATTTATTCCAAACTAGGAGAGGTAAGGGAAGAAAAATAAATAGGGTTGTCATGGATCTTAAAGTTTTGATCATCTAACACTAACATATCCTCCTCACTTACAATTGCATTCTCTTTCACCAAAACATTCTCACTAGAGGGGAAGATGTTGGGGGATGAATGCAGAATAGTTGAAGTGGTATTTAGGTTGATTTTAATGGTCTCTTCTTGTTGTGTTATGTGATCATCATGACTACCTATGGTTGTGTCCTCTTGTTCATCAATGTCTTGACCAATAAGAGAGGTAGGAGGAGAGAAAAAACTAGGATTCTCAAAAATCTCATTGATTGGTTCTTCTAACACCAAAATATCTTCTTCACAAATAGGATAGATAGTGGGAGAAGAATGAATATGATTGTTATGATTTCCCAAGATTGTATTCTCTTTACTAGAATAATCTCACTCATAGGAGGGATACTAGGAGAGGGATCAATGATGAACAAAAAGAGAGGGGAGAGGACTTCATATTCATATGAACATAACAAAAATATCTTACAATACTCAACAAGATCTTAAAATCGGACATGAAGTGTGATAACCATATATTTTTACAATGAAAACATGATGTAATAATTGTCGTACAAATTTGAAATGTGACAATGATAGAGCAAACATGCAAAAGAATAATGCAATTTTCAAATTTAGAACATGATAATTGACCGATCATGCTATGTACAAATTTGAGAATGAAATGTTGTAAATGCCATTTTCAATTTAAGAAATGCAATCAATGAACCAAATAAAGCTATATCTAATGAAATGAATGAAACAGAAGATCAACAAATTGAAACAGAGATTTGACAACAACAAACAGAAACATAGAAACAAGGTTTTCAATGTTATAAAATGTAGTTTTAGGTTTGATTTGGGACTAAATCACCCAAAGGGTGTATAAGTCCTAGTTAGGTTTTTTTAAAAGTTCAAACAATGAAAAATACATAACATAAGATTCTGAGAAATCTAGAAAAATCACCTATACAGGGACTAAATCGCATAGATGGGCAAGTGAGTCCCAACTAAGGTTTTTGCACCAAATTTATCAAATTTCTAGTGAATGTTAAGGTCTTTGTTTTGTATGTTGTCTTGACTATTTACAATTACATTTTTCCAATGGAATTCAATGATGCAAGATACAAAAATGCAACCTATATGCACTTTTCCACTAGTGCGAGATTTAGAAGCCCTAAATGAAAATTAAATACTGCAAATCTAATGTAAAGTTAATGTAAGCTAGATCTAGGACTACAATGTACTCCAAATCAAAAATGCAAGTGTCCAAAGGTCAGGTTCACCAAAATGAACAAAAGGAAACAGGGTTCCACCTTTTAGGAGATAGAACTAAGGGACATATTTCACTCTTAGTTCATTCAAGGAAACCCTAGAGGTCTCAACCTAGTGATTCAATTGAGAGAAGGGGTTGTTACAAGGTCTCCTTAGGTCTATTTAATGAGGGGGTTCACCACTAAGTAAATGCTTAGAAAGAAGGAAATACAGCAATATGAAAATCTAGCTATATGACCTAGAAAATGGAATTTGAAAGCATGTAATCAGACTGATAAACAAAATAAAACAAAGAAGTACCTGGAGAAATGAAGATGACTAAGCAAGGCCTGAAAAACCCTAAAAATTGTTGATCTTGATGTGCATTATGACTCATATGCCAGACTAGGTGATTTAGTCCCAGTCTAGGGTTTCTAGGTAGGATCTGGAATCTCATAGTGACTGATCTAGATATGCTAAAATCTGGTAAAAAATCAGTATTGGGACTCATACACCTAGACTATTGCAAAGTGTCTCATTTTTTTGCAAAGTGTCCCAAGAGCATAATTCTAAATCAAAATTTTTTGAGCCTCTAAAGATGGATCAAATAAGCACTTTCCCACTAGTTTCATGTAAATAAGTTGGATATATTTCTCTAGATCTAAGTTTCCATGAGCCTTGACAACTTTTTATGGCAACTTTGACAACTTTTGCAACTTTGTAATTTTGGTACTTTTGAAGGCCTCCAACCCAATTTTTCTTCAACCTCTAAACCTGCAATCACACATCAAAGAAGAGAAAAATGTATTTTTGTTAGGAGATTGGGGTTTTCCTTGGTAAAACCCACTTTTGGTAATCAAACCTTAATGAGAAATGAAGAATGAATGAAATGAAACATGAAACATAAGGTGAAACAATAGAACCTTGTTTGAGACTTTGTAGATTTGCAAACAAGCATGAATGGATGTAGATATTGATCACAATTCTTGATGAAGGATAATGCCTTGGAATACTTAAACTAATCTTGAACAATACATCACAACATTAGTTCAAAACCACATGCATGATGCATCAAGCCTTTGACATGATAATGGATCTTGATTTTTGCAATAATCTTCTTCAAATTTTCGCTTGAATGCCTTCTTGAATACTCTTGAATACTCTATAATACTCTTGTGAAGTCTTAGAATGATTGACTCAAAATTGCTAGGTCTTGTTAGGAGAAATTATGTGAAAAAACCTTGTATTTATACTTGTTTATGCAAAAATTCTTGAAATTACAACACTGCAAGCCTATATCAAATATACGATAATAAAATCTCACCAAGAATTTGATTCAAAATAGGTCCTAGTTAAAGCGGGACTCATACACTAGTTGTGGCATATGAGTCCGAATAGCTAAAACCTGTGACACAAATTGTTAGGAGTGTCTTGTTTAATGTACAATTTGAAATCAAATCCTAAGACCTAGGTGGGACTCATACACCCAAGGTGGCATATGAGTCCCAAATCACTAAATCTAGAACACACAACCTCAAACATTAAATTATGATTTTTCATTTATTAAATGTCGGGATTATCTTTCAGAAAATGCATTTAAAGGCTTGTAGATAAAAAATAGGACCAATTAAGGCATAAATAAGCTAAATTAATTAATAAATCCCTAGACTAGTGTGAAAGTGTTGTTAGAGCTGTAAAATTTTGAAAATTTTATAGTTGATTATATTCATGGGTTTCCGAAATAGTCCTCACCATAAGCATAAAATTCTCTCTTCATAACATTTTGCCCATATTTTGTCATGTGGTCCAGTAAAATCCGTCTAGTCCTTAATATTTTACAGTATAATTCATATCGGAAAGAGATGGTGAGGGTCTCCCCGATCCATAAAGCATCCTTACTAATGTCTATCTTTTGTAGTTTATCGGCAAGAGTGCAGGAATTTCATACTGAAATATTCCATCTATAAACACATATCGGCAGGATACAATTTATTGTCTCAGTGACAGAAGGGTCATCTCGGCAAGAGAGCTATCGTTGGAATAAGTCATAACAAATTAATGCATGTCTTACTGACTGGTGCGCAAGGAAACATTTCGGCCAAACTAAAGTCATCGAAGTGAAGTCTTACCGAAAGCATCAAGTCTTGCCAATAAAGCGCAAAGGGATTCTATCAAAAGACTATCGCAATGAAGTCATGTAGTCCTATTGACCCATAAGTCACACCGATAAATATATGCATCAGCGAGAGAACGTTGATTGGCATAAGTTCCTCCGATTATTAAAGTCACACTAATGAAGTGCTCCGGGAACAGTCTCACCGAACGAAGCATATTGTAATAACAAGTTTGGCAAGATAATTAGCATTGGTAGGAGTCTTTTCGAGTTTCAAAGTCTTACTGGTAGAACTTACTTCATCGGTGAGACTTATTTCATCGGCGAGAAATATGAAAGTCATGCCGAAGTATGGTTTCATCGACAAAAATGTGATTGTGTCTCAGTGACCAGAAAAATACACCGGGTTGTATCTCGGTAAGACACAATGTAATCTATGGAACATCTACCCGACTCAGAAATGTCATAGCGATACATAAGACTAAAGCGATAACTATCAGTGAGACTCCAAATGTCGATGAGACTGTGGGACATTAGAGTGATGTACAATTTTTAATAGTCGGTGATACCTTGAGGTTTTGGGGAGACTACAGGATGTTTTGACGAAAGGTTTAATGAACATTGCAAAAGGATATCGCCCTAGATTTGAAAATATCTCACCAATAGTACATTTGATGTGATAGTGTGAGTTTAAAAAACTACTTCATTTATGCTTCAGCTAACACATTAATGGCACGACCGAACTTAACAAGAGGAATTCAGTTGAAAGCATTATTGTTGAATCGATAGCAGAAGAGTTAGCAAGGAAAATGAAGAACAATGGCATCCTTCCAATCTGAAGATCTCAAGTAGAGTATAGTAAGTGATTGCACCTTAGCTCCTCTAATATTTTAACTTCTGTAACTTTGAAGAATGGAGTCCCCTAGCTCAGGAAAATTAAAAAGTAGAAAACATGGTGAAAGCAGTCAAACTAAGGGAAAGAAACAAAAAACTGAAATGGAACATGAGGGAACAAAAAAAAGATTGAATCAAGACCTCATTGACCAATTTCCTGGCTCTAGGCCTAAAGCTAGACGATCTACTCAGCTTAGGGAAAAAATAGATAAACTAGATGATAAATGTAAATTCATAGGGGATGTTTGGACTCAAATAAGGGGATATGAATTGTTCAATTTTCATTATCATCAGAGAAATTGTTTTGAACCAGTATGCAATCCATGAAAGCTTAATTTGAGAAAACTGGTGTGCCCTAATGTATTTGTGAATGCATAATTGGTAAAACTGTTAGCTGATCATTATGACCCGAAACACAAAGCTATATGTGACCTATCTGGAAAACCACAAATACATTTGTCAAAAGAGGCAATAGTGGAGGTTTTAATTTGGAAGGTTTTTGCAATGAAGAGATCATATATGAATAATTAGAGAAGGAGTTCTCGAGAATGAACATGATTTATAAGGGTTGGAGGCTGCCAATTCACAGGATTAAACAGGGCAGCAAACCAGTTCCTTTACAAGATAGTGATGGACCTCCTTATCATGTGGACCTATTTGAACCTTATATGAAATACACTGAATTCTCAGTAGGCCAGGTATTGGGAATGGACGCCCCAGAGTATATGTCAATTGTGCCAATGCTAATTTTAGCAGATATCCAATACCACAATTCTAGGCCATTTGACTATGCCTCGTATATTTTTAAGGGGGCTTGATTCAGGATTGATGGCAATAAAAATTGGATCATACCTTTCATCTAAGGCGTTATTCATTATTGATGCATATGGTTTTATATTTTGGACAAGAGTTGGGACTATGGCCTCTAGAGATGAGGATTTCTTAGTTTAATAAAGAAGGTGCAGTATTACCTATTCAATTGTGGACTGTTGTTTGGAATAGTAGGTCTGCCAATGTTAGTTTTATTCATTTTAAAGAATATTTTGTGAAAACATTGAACAAATTGTACAATCATCCTTGTAATTATTCATTATCTGAAGAGATAAAGAGATTTCTTTGGCCAAAGGATTTCAATGGGACAATTGATCATAATTAGGGAGATTGGTATTGCTTGGAGGGAGCTACCATGATTAGATTTTATGGGTTTGAAGATGCCCCTTTCATTTTTTGAAAAATAGTCCCAAACAGAATTGCATATTTGGAGATTGTCAGACAGATGGATTATTCCAGTGTTATGAATCTTAGTTCCTTTGGGAAGCAGGCTTTATGCCTAGTACATTATTCTTTGGTGATTTCACTCTATTGGCCAAGGAAGGATACAATTGGATCCTTGATAAATTTTTGTTGTACAATATAAAGAGAGGACCACATAGAAAAAACTTTGACCCATAAGGGTATATTAATTTTGCTAAAATAAAGATAAACTTTGGAGGGTATCAGCATGTGCCCTATCAATTTGATGATCTAATTCAGAATTTGGATGAGGAAGAAGTAGAGATGGTGGTTGAAAGGTATAATCAAAGGTTGCAGGATGCAAAGTTGTTGTCTTTTGAGGAGGAAGCATCCAAGGATAATATGCCACAAAGTCAACCGAGTAAAGTATCTAGATTAAGAACTCAGCATTATATTTTTCCAACCAAAGAGTTGAGTATTCAAGAGAATGAAGAATCAAATGCAAGGCATATAGAATACAGATCATTTGTATCAGATGATGAATTTGTTAATTCCCCAGAATTTAAAGCATTTTTGTATAAACAAAAGGGAAAAGAAATAAGGGAAAAAGTTGATAATGTTACTGTAGGAAATAGAGAGCAATTGCTGAATGAATTAAGGAGGCATGTAGATGAGGAGATGATAGGTATGACCCCTAAAAGGGGAGAAAAATGTTGGAAAATGCTGGTGTCATGATCTTTCCTGGGCTAGATCTCAATTCTGCACTTGTCTTTGATAGTTTTTTAAAGGACAGTAATGCTACACACAAGCTAGACCAAGAAAAGGTAACAAAAGTGTGTGCAGGATCCAAATACAATACAGATGAAGGATCATTAATGATTTGGGCCTTATATCCACCCCATAGAAAATCAATAGTTATTGGTACTAAAAAGGCATTTGGGCATGTCATGAATTTAAAAGATGGAGAAGCTGATCCTGTGGCTACCACAAAAATTGGGGTCAATGTTGCAAAACTAAACAAAGCACAAATTCAGATGTTGATTAAGGAGAGAGAGATGTAAAAAAAAACAACGAAAGGGTGTTGAGAGAAAATGATTGCCTAAAAGATTTGTTAGATGTTGCTATGAAGGCACCCAAGCTGCTTACCCAAGGTGAAAGTTCTCAGTCAAAAGATCATTGGGAAGGATCAAGTGCTTACTCCCAAGGAAAATATGATGCACTTGTGGCAATAATCAAGAAAATGCAAACTAGTTTAACATCTTGGTTGAATAAACTCTGGGGAAAATATTCACATACGCTTGTTGCATTAAAGGAAAATGAAAGGATGAATGAATGAATTATGGAGAAGTCCCGAGAAGTGAACCAGAGAGATGTTTCTAATAGTGTAGCAATTGAAGCTACAAATCATTTTATAAATAGACATCAAAACTTTTATGAAGAATTGCAAGGGGATGCACAGGGATTGACAAATGCTGCTAAGAAAACATTGACTACAATCTCTAATGATAGAGGAGAACTAAAGGAAGTAACCAGATGGAAAGGTGAGAATGAGTCGGTACTACATGAAATCCTGAAGGTTGCTACTGCTGAAAACATGACATTGGAGGAGGCGAGCAAGCAAAATGAGAAGATGATAAAGATGGAGATCTCAATCCGGAACGCAGTTGGAGATGCATATACGCACGAACACCAGGATTATTTGGATCACCTATCTAAAGTTCATTTATGGCTAAAAAGATCTTGATTATCCTTAATCTATTTGTTATGTAATATGTGACATTTCTAAAAGGACACGTCCTTTCGTGTATTTGATGTATAAATATTTGTTTTGATAGCGAAACAGAAAAAAGATAAGATATAGAAGATCAGATAGGATAGAAAAGGGATACAGTAGAATACAATGTTTCACAAATATGAGACTATGATGCATGTTTGAAATTATGGAGATATCAATGAGAATCATTTAATGTGCTGGCATACTTCTGGTATCCATTGTTTGTTGTGTTCATTGAAAGTATTACTGTAGTTGTCTCCAAGGTTAATATTTTTTGGTTATTTAAATTGATATAACAAGATTATGATCAATTTATCAGTACACATTTGTTGTATTTGTGTGGTTAATTAACTAGTTCTTTCAAGGAGAGATTAAATCCTTTTAATTGATCATAGTAATTAGGGAAGTTCATCTGGATCATTAAGAAGAACTTGGTATTCGTAGTCTTGCATTTTTATAGAAGTTATAAACTAAAATATATGCCAAACAATTTGAATGTTTTCCAGAAAGAAGTTACTCATTTAGATTTCATTTGACTCTGCATACCCAATAAGTCACTAGTCTCTGCATTTTTGTTATTTAGTTTCATTCATTTTTTACATCTGTTAACTAAACATATTAGGATTTAGTTTCAATATTACAAGTCAAGTTGAATCTATCCACTCCCATCTGCCATTGTGGACAAAACACTTCAAAAGAAATAATCACAAGTCAAATCTACCTCACTCATATAGGTACACCCACCTAGGCCTAGCATCAACTAAAGAGTAGAAGGTCTAAACCAGTTGACCTTGTCTATTACCCTAAAATGTACCAAGAGATTGGCAACCTCTTGAGGTATTCTTACCTACGTTTTTGAGAGCTAACAAATTGGTGACTCTACTAGGGAATCAACTCATAATTAGGGCCTTAGTTATAGAGTCAAAAATCCTATATAGACTCCTTTGGGAATACATAACAAACACTTTCTCACTTTTAAGAAAGTGATTGGCGACTTTGATAAAAACATTACATCTATTCAAACATGAACAGTAGACGATCTCAATATAGAGGAGGTCACACTGGAGGTCCTGCTGGCAACAATAAGTGGACACACAGGGATGATAAGGCTGATAAGGGTAAAAGGATAAATGAATAAATGTGCATGACGAACAAAGATTAAGCATTGAGACCACATTGTGAAACATATGACCAGTATGATACATGGAGAGATGGTTCAAGTGCAGAACCTTGTACCCCAGAGGAACAAATAAATCCTTTTTATAATCCTCGGAAACAACCAGAGTTTGATGTTAGACTCGAAGCAGAAGGACTCAGATATCAACAAGAATGTGAACAAAGAATGGAGGGTAACAAAAATGAGTTCAATGATCACGTGATTCCTCAGGAAAATTATGAATCTTTAACTCATGAAGAAGTAAAAGCACAGTTTGAGTTACAGAAAAGGGAGCTAGAAGAACTAAAAGTTAAACAGGAGAAAGCCCAAATGATACAAGCAATGAGAGACATCAAATTGCAGAAAGCCCAAATTACTGCTTAAACATCTGGTTGCCCAAAGTATGTACCGCCTCATAAGCAGTGTAATAATAGTGCAGGGCCTTCTGATCCATCAAAGGCTCCTCATAATAAAAAAGGGAATCAGTACAAATAGCCAAACCATCCACTGCATATTCCCTCACAATATACAAATATACAGCCACCTCATGGTCAGCACTATGTGCCACATCATCATACACAATACAATAATCTGATGTACCAGTATAAGTACCCACCTAACCCTCCCTCCCATTAGTATACAACAATGATCAGCCAATTTGACTTGGAAGGGTTTCAATTATACCCTTACCCTATGGATGGCAGTTGGAGAAGTTTGGTTCCTAAGTTTATAGGGAGTAGTGCAATTATTGTTGAAGATTATTTAAGGAGTTTCAATGCTTTCATTCAAGATTTGGATGTAGCTTATGAGGATTTACATATGAGGCTATTCATGATGTCACTTATTGAAGAAGCTAGGGATTGGTTCAACAGCTTACCAACAGCCTTTGTTAATTCTCTCCAAGAATTTCAGGATTGATTTCTCAAACAATATGGGAATCTAAGTGCACCAGATGTTGCTCTTCATGAATTAATGTGGATTCAGAAAAATCAGAATGATTCAATTTTTTATTTTAACCGAAGATTCAACAAATTACAGAATAAAATACCTCCTGGATCAAAGTTTCCAGACTCTGTAGCATTGAGTGTTTATTTGAATGCGTTTGATCCAAAAACAGGGTATGAAATAAGAAATAGGTTTCCAAGAGATTTGGCTGAAGCCCAAAAGATAGCATTAACAATTGAAAACAATAGGAAAGTTGTTGGGATAATCAATAAAAGAGACAACCCTAGGGTTCCTCAACAAACCAATAATTATCAATACAAACAGGAGAAAACATACAGAAATGAAAGGCCTAGGTTACATGATATGCCCTATCATACAAATTGGAAGGATGGAAAATCTATAATAGATAGGCCTAGAAACAAAGAAACTCCTAATCCATTAAGGAAGAAAGGAACATATATGGTTAATAACAATTATTTTTGTGAAATTTGTGATAAGCCACATTCCCCAGATTACTGTGTTGTAGCCCAAAGAATGCAACAAGAAGGAATGCTAATGAGTAACAATGGAGAAGATCACACAATGTATTTGACTTCAAATACTTTTCACCGTATTGAGGAGAGGTACTCATCTTCAGAGGATGAAAGTTATGAGTACGATGTTTCAAATCAAAGGTACAATGTCCACATGGCTGAACAACAGGTTCTTTCTAACTCTGAAGAAGATTATACTAAACCACATTCGTTTGAGATGCCTACTTAGTGTAGTATGAGGAAACTCACTGAAGAGGAGATAGAGAGATTAACCATTGCTGCCGTTGAAGAAGCAAAGAGTAAGTACTGGTTGAGAAATAGGACAGTGAATGAGAAGGAAGGTGTCCCCAGGGGAATCTTTATGAAGGATCAAAAGGTGACACAAGGAATTTCAAAGAAAACATAAAACAAACAACATGATAAAAGTGAACAGAAGCTTGTCCAAAGGAGGAAGTAAAGGAATTACACAAAGAAATGAAAAAAACTGATCAACCAAGTAAAAGAGAAAAAGAAGAGAACAAAGGAGAAATGTTAGAACAAAAGAAAATGATTAAGGTGGAGGGTTCTTCTTTTGACTTCACTCAGGCTTTATCTCAGGTAAAAATGTTTGTTCCACTACTTGAGATGATGAAAATTAAGAAATATAGGGACAGTGTAGTTCAATTAATAACAAATGGTAATGAAAAACATGTAAATTCTAAAACTAAGATGGCTACTAAAACTATTAATAAGCAAGAGAAAGTGAATTTTCTAGAAGTGTGCCTTAATAATGCATTATTAAATTCCCCACAAGTTGATCATATTTTCACTACATTACTCATAAACGACAAATTGTTGAGGAATTGCATGATAGACTCTGGCGCTGCCATAAATATTATGCCAGTAGGAGTTCTGAAATAGCTTGGCATGTGGGTGGATACTAATGGAGGCAAGTGTTATGCAATGGATAACTGACCTATCCCTGTAGTGGGTATAATGAAAGATGTTGAAGTCAAACTGGCTGCTTATCCTCAGGTTGCTTATAATATCGATATAATAGTAATTGACACCCCACCTTAGTTTGGGATGCTTCTATCAAGACAATGGATGGCAGTGGTTGGGGGAAATGTCCAATTCAATTTTTCTTATGCAACAATTCTAGTGAATGGTCAAGAAGTTAAGTTGCATAGGGAGCCAAGGATGAACCAAGTTGTTGATTGTGTACCTCAAGATCAAATCAATTGTTTATGTGATGTGGATCTTGGAAATTTCAAGATAGAACTAGCCCAGCCAAAATTAGTCAATGTTGATCCAATTGAAAAGCATGTTGCACAAAACTACAATGGTGTATGGAAAATGTACTTTGATGGAGCATGTAGCTATGAAGGTAATGGAGCAGGAATAGTATTTGTTTCACCTGAGGGTACTACATTTAAGTATTCATTTTTGCTAGCATTTGAATGTACTAACAACGTGGTAGAGTATGAAGCCTTATTAACAGGTTTAAATATAGTTGTAAAACATAAAATCAAGTTGCTAGCTGTTCTAGGGGATTTTGAGTTAGTTGTTTCACAAGTCAAATCAAAATATGCAACAAAACATAAAATATTGAAGCAATATAGGAATGTTGTATGGGACACAATAGAGCTATTTGATGCATTTTCTATTGAATGGGTAGATCGGTCGAAGAACATAATGGCAGATTTTTTGGAAAATGTAGCTCTACGAAGGGATGACATTACACTGGTTGGAGTGTCACAGATTGAGTTCAAAATGAGACCTGATATGCCTGATAATATATATAGTTGGAAAGTTTTTAATGATGACACTGATCTCCTAAAGTTTCTTCACTATATAGATCAATATGAAGCCCAAGAAATTGATTTCAATGCCTTTGTTGAGGAAGTAGATGGGAAGTGAACAGTGTTCAGGAAGGAGATCTTACAGCTTAAAACAAATAAGCTTCCTAAAGGGCTAGTGGCATTGGAGAGAGTGTATGATGGAAGTGATCAGTCCCTCATGAAGCAAACACTAGTGAAAAAGGAGGACATTGAGGAGATCAACTTGGGGACTGAGATGGCACCAAGAAAGGTATACATTGGGAAGAAAATAAACCCGATAATTAGAAGAATGTTGATAGCATTACTGAGAAAATATAAACATGTTTTTGCATGGTCTTATGAAGACCTAAAAGCATATAGGGAAGATTTTTTTCAGCATGAAATACCATTGAAACTAGATGCAAAGCCATTTAGACAGAAGCAAAAACCCATTAATCCAACATTGGAACCAAAAATGTAGGAAGAATTGGAAAAGCTCATAGATGGTGGTATCATCAAACCAATCAAACACTCAACCTGGGTCTCAAACCTAGTTCTTGTGAGGAAGAAGAATGGAGATATCAAATTATGTGTGGACTTCAGGAATTTGAATGTGGCATCTCTTAAAGATAATTACCCTTTGCCTAACATGGAAGCTATATTACATAAGGTGACAGGGTGCGAGTTGTTGTCTATGATGGATGGGTTTTTAGGTTACAGCTAGGTTAAAGTTAAGGAATTTGAGCAGTATAAAACAGCTTTTACAACCCCATGGGGGACATATGTATACATGAGAATGTCGTTTGGTCTCACGAATGTAGGAGCAACTTTCCAAAGAGCTATGGACGTAGCATTTGCAGACCTCATTAATGCTATCATGGTGGTGTATCAGGTTGACCTTACTGCTTATTCAAAGAGGGATGAAGATCATGTAGAACATCTGGAAAAGGTATTTATTAGATCTGTAGAATATGGGATTAGTCTGAACCCTAGGAAATGTCATTTTGCAGTCACAGAGGGTAAGCTCTTAGGACATATTGTGTCAAAGGAGGGGATTAGAATAGATCCTGAGAGGGTTGAAGCTATAGATAAAATTCCAATTCTTAAGACCATCAAAACCATCTAGTCATTCTTTAGAGAGATTAACTTTGTTAGAAGTTTTTTTTCTAATTTTGTTGAGATCATTAAGCCCATATCAAAAATGTTGAGAAAGGGACAGAAGATTGAATGGACTGCCAAGGCATTAGATGCTTTCATATCAATCAAAAAAGCTATCAAGGAAGCTCCTATCCTTAAGTCCCCAGATTTTTCAAAAACCTTTCAAATATTTTCATTTGCTTCATTACACACTATAGCTACTGTCATATTACAGAAAAATGAGGAAGGTCATGAACAGCCTGTGTCCTTTTTCAGTAAGTCATTGCAGGGGTCAGAATTGAAATATGATATAATGGAAAAACAAGCTTTTGCATTGGTAAAAGCTACAAAGGATTTTAGGCCATATCTTGTTGGAGCTAAGGTGATTTCCTATGTCCCTCATGCAGCTGTTAAGGATATTCTGACATAGTCTGAGGTAACAGGAAAAAGATGCAGATGGATTAATAGAATCCAAGAGTTTGATATGGAGATATAGATCACTAAATTAGTGAGAGGTTAGGGTTTGGCTAGGTTAATGGCAGAAGCGAATATTGAAGAAAAAAAAATTTGCAATATAGAAGAGGAAGAGAATGCAATTGTGAGCATTGAGCATAATCCTTGGTATACAGACATCATGCATTACCTTAAATACATGAAGTGTCTGGAGGGATTGAGTGACAACCAAAAAAGAACTTTAAAGCTACAAGCATCTAAGTATGTGTTCATGGATGGAGATTTTTTTTGGAAGAATAGGGACGGTATACTATTGTTATGTCTGGATGAGTCACAAGCTAAGCATGTCTTAAGTGAAATGCATGAAGGGTTTGTGGAGGGCATTACTCTGCAAAGACAACTGCACATAAAATTCTCAGGGCAGGTTATTACTAGCAGAAAGTTTTTAATGACTCATTTTCGTATGTAAGAAGATGTGAAGCTTGCCAAAAAATTTCTAGGAAAATGAAGTATTAGGGAGCTTTACCACTTAGGCCTTTGTAGGCTGAAGCCCCTTTTCATCAATGGGGAATTGATTTCATTGGGGAGATACAAGAGAAATCAAGTGGAGGACATAGGTGGATATTGGTGGCTACTGATTATTTTACCAAATGGGTAGAAGCAGTCCCAACCAAGTAAGCTACAAGTAAAGTTGTGACAAATTTTCTAATGGATAATATCATTACCAGATTTGGTACACCACTAAGACTGATTATTGACAATGGGATGTGTTTCAGATCTGATGAATTTAGAAATTTTTGTAGCACATATGGTATTACCATTTCTTATGTAGCTCCTTACCATCCACAAGATAATGGTCAAGTAGAGTCCAGCAATAAAAGTCTTCTCAAGATTATAAGGAGGATGTTAGGTCAGAATAAGAAGGCTTGGGATTCAAAACTGAAACTGGTTGTCTGGGCTGATAGGATCACTATGAAAAAGGCAATTGGAAAATCCCCATTTGAATTGGTGTATGGAACATAAGCCAGGATGCCTTTACAATTTTTTTTACCAGTTTACAAGTTTATCCTTCAAGAAGATTTGGATATTCCATAACCCATGGAGGAGAGAATGGAGCAACTAGCTGAACTTGATGTAAAAAAGGAGAGTAGCTTAGAACCAGAACATGAAGTTACAGGCACAGATGAAGTACTTGTTTGATAAAAAGGAAAAAGATAGAAAATTTGAAAAGGATGATTTGGTACTGATGTGGAACGCAAGGTGCCAGGAGAAGGGAAAGCATGGGAAATTTGAAGCCTTGTGGCTAGGACCTTTTGTGGTTGTTGGAAAGAGAGGTGAAGACTCATATTATCTACAAAATATGGCTGGTGAAGATCAGGAGTTACCTGTGCATGGGCAATTTTTGAAACATTTTTTCTCTTGAGCAATATAGAGGATTAAGGGTTGCCAGTGCATGGAAAATTCTTGACAATCCTCTCAAATTTTTATCTTACATGCACAGTAGTCTAGGAAATAAAAGGAACAAGAATTGCCAGTACATGGAAAATCCTGGTTTTCCTTCTTTTAAAATAAATCTTTCCATGTACAGTAGCATAGGGACATATTCATTTCCATTTCCATTCATTCCATCATGCTCACATGATCCATCACCTTGAGTTTGGTCCGCTCACCCAGAAGATTTAGATCCTTGCAATAATATCACAATCATTCATCCCAAGATGGAGCCACTGTTAGAGCTGTAAAATTTTGAAAATTTTATAGTTGATTATATTCATGAGTTTTTGAAATAGTTCACCATAAGCATAAAATTCTCTCTTCATAACATTTTTCCCATATTTTGTCATGTGGTCCAGTAAAATCTGTCTAGTCCTTAATGTTTTACAGTATAATACATATCGGCAAGAGATGGTGAGGGTCTTCCCGATCCATAAAGCATCCTTACTAATGTCTATCTTTTGTAGTTTATCGGCAAGAGTACAGGAATGTCATACCAAAATATTCCATCTATAGACACATATCGGCAGGATACAATTTATTGTCTCAGTGACAGAAGGGTCATCTCAGCAAGAGAGCTATCATCAGAATAAGTCATAATGAATTAATGCATTTCTTACCGACCGGTGCACGAGGAAACATTTCAGCCAAACTAAATTCATCGGAGTGAAGTCTTACCAAAAGCATCAGGTCTTGCTGACAAAGCGCAAAGGGATTCTATCAAAACACTATCGGGATGAACTCATGTAGTCCTACCAACCCATAATTCACACCGATAAAGATATGCATCGGCGAAAGAAATTTCATCGGCATAAGTTCCTTTGATTATTAAAGTCACACCGATGAGGTGCTTCGGGAAGAGTCTCACCGAACAGAGCATATTGGAATAACAAGTTCGGCAAGACAATTAGCATCGATAGGAGTCTTTTCGAGTTTCAAAGTCTTACCGATAGAACTTACTTCATCGGTGAGACTTATTTCATCAACGAGAAATATGAAAGTCATGCCGAAGTATGGTTTCATCGACAAAAATGTGATTGTGTCTCAGCAACCAGAAAAATACCACAAGGTGTATCTCAGTAAGACACAATGTAATCTATGGAACATCTCCCCAACTCAGAATTGTCACAACAATACATAAGACTAAATTGATAACTATCGATGAGACTCCAAATGTCGATGAGACTACGGGACATTCGAGTGATGCACAGTTTTTAATAGTTAGTGAGACCTTGAGGTTTCGAGGAGACTACAGGATGTTGTGGCGAAAGGTTTAATGAACGTTGCAAAAGGATATCGCCCCAAATTTGAAAATATCTCACCAATAGTACATTTGATGTGATAGTGTGAGTTTCAAAAAAGACTTCATTCATGCTTCAGCTGACACATTAATGGCATGATCGAACTTAACAAGAGGAATTCAGTTGAAAGAATTAGTGATGAATTGATAGCAGAAGAGTCAGCAAGGAGAACGAAGAACCAGGGCATCCTTCCAGTCTAAAGATCTCAAGCAGAGTACAGTATGTGATTGCACCTTAGTTCCTCTAATTTTTTAACTTCTGTAACTTTGAAGAATGGAGTCCCCTAGCTCAAGAAAATTAAAAAGTATAAAACATGGTGAAAGCGGCAAACTAAGGGAAAGAAACAAAAAATTGAAATGGAACATGAGGGCACAGAATGAAGATTGAATCAAGACCTCATTGACCAATTACCTAGCTCTAGGCCTAAAGCTAGATGATCTACTCAGCTTAGGGTAGAAATAGATAAACTAGATGATAAAAGTAAATTCATAGGGGATGTTTGGACTCAAATAAGGGGATATGAATTGTTCAATTTTCATTATCATCGGAGAAATCATTTTGAACCAGTATGCAATCCATGGAAGCTTAATTTGGTAAAACTAGTGTGCCCTAATGTATTTGTGAATACATAATTGGTAAAACGGTTAGCTGATCATTATGACCCGAAACACAAAGCTATATGTGAACCGTCCGGAAAACCACAAATACATTTTTCAAAAGAGAGAATAGGGGAGTTTTTTAATTTGGAAGGTTTTTGCAATGAAGAGATCATATATGAAGAATTAGAGAAGGAGTTCTTGAGAATGGACATGATTTATAAGGGTTGGAGACTACCAATTCACAAGATTGAATAGGGAAGAAAACCAGTTCCTTTACAGGATAGTGATGGACCTCCTTAACATATGGACCTATTTGAACCTTATATGAAATACACTGAATTCTCAATAGGCCAAGTATTGGGAATGGACGCCCTAGATTATATGTCAATTGTTCTAATGCTAATTTCATTAGATATCCAATACCACAATTCTATGCCACTTGACTATGCCTCATATATTTTTAAGGGGCTTGATTTAGGATTGATGGCAATAAAAAGTGGATCATCTACCTTTCATCTCAGGCATTATTCATTATTGATGCATATGGTGTTATATTTTGGATAAGAGTTGGGACTATGGCCTTCGGAGATGAGGATTTCTCAGTTTAATAAAGAAGGTGCAACATTACCTGTTCAATTGTGGACTGTTGTTTGGGATAGTAGGTTTTCCAATGCTAGTTTTATTCATTTTGAAGAATATTTTGTGAAAACATTGTACAAATTGTACAATCATCCTTGTAATTACTCATTATCTGAAGAGATAAAGAGATTTCTTTGGCCAAAGGATTTCAATGGGCTAGTTAATGATAATTGGGGAGATTGGTATTGCTTGGAGGGAGCTACCATGATTAGAGTTTATGGGTTTGAAGATGCCCCTTTCACTTTGCCAAAAAATTCCCAAACAGAATTGCATATTTGGAGATCGTCAGACAGATGGATTATTCTAGTGTTATGAATCTTAGTTCCTTTGGGAAGCAAGCTTTCATGCCTAGTACAATATGCTTTGGTGATTTCACTATGTTGGCCAAGGAAGGATACAATTTGATCCTTGATAAATTGTTGCAGTACAATATGAAGAGAGGACCACCCAGAAAAAACTTTGACCCAGAAGGGTATATTAATTCTGCCAAAATAAAGATAAACTTTGGAGGGTATCAACATCTGCCCTATCACTTTGATGATATGATCCAGAATTTGGATAAGGAAGAAGCAGAGATGGTGGTTGAAAGGTATAATCAAAGGTTGCAGGATGCAGAGTTGTCTTCTAGGGAGGAAGCGTCCAAGGATAATATGCCACAAAGTCAACTGAGTAAAGTATCTAGATTAAGAACTCAGCATTATATTTGTCCAACCAGAGAGTTGAGTATTGAAGAGAATGAAGAATCAGATGCAAGGCATATAGAATACAGATCATTTGTATCAGATGATGAATTTGTTAATTCCCCATAATTTAAAACATTTTTGTATAAACAAAAGGGAAAAGAAATAAGGGAAAAAGTTGATAATATTACTATAGGAAATGAAGAACAATTGTTGAATGAATTGAGGAGGCGTGTAGATGAGGAGATGACAGGTATGACCCCTAAAAAGGGGAGAAAAATGTTGGAAAGTGCTGGTGTCATGATCTTTCCCAGGCTAGATCTCAATTCTGCACTTGTCTTTGATAGTTTCTTAAAGGACAGTAATGCTACACACAAGCTAGACCAAGAAAAGGTAACAAAAGTGTATGTAGGATCCAAATACAATACAGATGAAGGATCATTAATGATTTGGGCCTTATATCCACCCCATAGGAAATTAGTAGTTATTGATACTGAAAAGGAATTTGGGCATGTCATGAATTTAAAAGTTGGAGAAGTTGATCCTATGGCTACCACAAAAATTGGGGTCAATGTTGCAAAACTAAACAAAGCACAAATTCAAATGTTGATTAAGGAGAGAGAGATGTACAAAACAAACAACGAAAGGGTGTTGAGAGAAAATGATCGCCTAAATGATTTGTTAGGTGATTCTATGAAGGCACCCAAGCTGCTTACCCAAGATGAAAGTTCTCAGTCAAAAGATCATTGGGAAGGATCAAGTGCTTACTCCCAAGGAAAATATGATGCACTTGTGGCAATAATCAAGAAAAGGCAGGAAAGTTTAACATCTTGGTTGAATAAACTCTGGGGAAAATATTCACAAACACATGCTACATTAAAAGAACATGAAAGGATGAATGAACGAATTATGGAGAATTCCTGAGAAGTGAACCAGAGAGATGTTTCTAATAGTGTAGCAATTGAAGCTACAAATCATTTTATAAATATACATCGAAACTTTTATGAAGAATTGCAAGGGGATGCACAGGGATTGACAAATGCTGCTAAGAAAACATTGACTACATTCTTTGATGATAGAGGAGAACTAAAGGAAGTAACCAAATGGAAAGGTGAGAATGAGTTGGTACTACATGAAATCCTGAAGGTTGCTACTGCTGAAAACACGACATTGGAGGAGGCGAGCAAGCAAAATGAGAATATGATAAAGATGGAGATCTCAATCCGGAACACAGTTGGAGATGCAGATATGCACGAACGCCAAGATTATTTTGATCACCTTTTTAAAGTTCATTTATGGCTAAACAGAGCCTGATTATCCTTAATCTATTTGTTATGTAATATGTGACATTTATGAAAAGATGCGTCCTTTCATGAATTTGATGTATAAATATTTGTTTTGATAGCGAAACAGAAAAAATATAAGATATAGAAGATCAAATAGGATAGAAAAGGGATACAGTAGAATACAATGTTTCACAAATATGAGACTATAATGCATGTTTGAAATTGTGGAGATATCAATTGGAATCATTTAATGTGTTGGCGTACTTCTGGTATCAATTGTTTGTTGTGTTCATTGAAAGTATTACTTTAGTTGTCTCCAAGGTTAATATTTTCTAGTTATTTAAATTGATATAACAAGTTTATGATCAATTTATCAGAACACATTTGTTGTATCTATGTGGTTAATTAACTAGTTCTTTCAAGGAGAGATTAAGTCCTTTTAATTGATCATAGTAATCAGGGAAGTTCATTTGGATCATTAAGAAGAACTTGGTAGTCGTAGTCTTGCATGTTTATGGAAGTTATAAACTAGAATATATGCCAAACAATTTGAATGTTTTCCAAAAAGAAGTTACTCATTTAGATTTCATTTGACTCCGCATACCCAATAAGGCACTAGTCTCTACATTTTTGTTATTTAGTTTCATTCATTTTTTACATCTGCTAACTGAACATATTAGGCTTTAGTTTCAATATTACAAATCAAGTTGTATCTGTCCACTCCCATCTGCCATTGTGGGAAAAAAACTTCAAAAGAAATAATCACATGTCAAGTCTGCCTCACTCATATAGGTACACCCACCTAGGCCTAGCAGCACCTAAAGAGTAGAAGGTCTAAACCATTTGACCTTATCTGTTACCCTAAAATGTACCAAGAGATTGACAATCTCTTGAGGTATTCTTATCTACATTTTTGATAGCTAACAAGTGTAAAGATACACTTTACAACACCCTAAATAAGGAAAAATTAGGTCTATTTAGTTTAAAGGGGCCTTAAACTTAATGTGAATGTACAACACTAAATCAAGGAAACATTAGGCTCATTTTAATATTAACAATTCCCAAATTGAGTGTGAAAAAGGGTAACTTTTTTTCTACACTATAGTGAGAATGCACCTAATGGATCTTCATCTAGGCTTTTGTAGGATACCTTTTCGATTTTTGTCATCATCATATATTTAAGCTACTTTCAAATAAATATTTTTGAAATCTAGGGCACACAAGATTCACAAAATATATTTTTACGTCATCCGTTGAAAAAGGGTTTTGATACTATAAAACTCAAATCACCTTATTCACTTTGAATTCTCTTCTCACAGCTCTAATCCTCTTGAATGCTTATGCAAAATGAATTTTCCTTAGTGAATTTTCTTATAACCGTTTGTTTTGACCTAATCTTGCATTGAATGATTCAACCCATAAATTTGGAAAAACTTTATATGTATATACAAACAACTTTTGAAGCTCCGCAAACTTCCACATTAACAAATTTTTATCCACAATCTTCACCAACAGATCAAGCATATTGATCTACATCACATATCTTTATGATGTGGCATCAACACCTCTTTTTTGGTGGGGGATAAAAGATACCCATTAAAGCTCACCCAAAGCCATAGCTCTTGGCTTCATTTCTAGAGGAAACATCTACATTGGAGGATGGTACAAATTCTCCCTTGTCTTCTATCTCTTCCTTCTTTCTCCAAATGTTTTCCATTTCCTTCTTTAATTCAACCAAATCAACCTTTTTAACTGGTTCATTCATTTTTACTAGATTGTCCTTCCTTGTATTTCTGCTTCCACAAAATTTGGCAATGTGTCCAAGTTTATTGCAATTGTGACATGTGATATTCTTCTTAATAGTATTCCTTCCATTCACTCTAGATTTGTATTGATTATCTTTGTGTCCAAATCCATAGCATGTATAACAGTAACCATTGAAGGATTGAATCATTCTACCATTGTTATATGCATTCATCATTTGAATTTTGCATTCATTAGATCTATGACCAAATCTTTTGCATGTAAAACATTCACTAGAAAAGGATGAAACATTATAAATCATTCTTCTTCTACTTTCCATTACTTTATATCCAAATTTATTGCAAGAGTAACAAAAACCATTGAAAGATACAGGTAAAGATCTAGGTACCTTTGAAAATTTTATTGTCTAACCAAAGGTCTTCTAACTTCATTTCTTTGATTTTAGATCTTGTCATTATTCTTCTTGTCTTCAACCTTCTTTGTTTCATTTTTCTTCTCTTCTAAATTAGGCATATGATCTACTTTTGAGCTTTCGCCTTTTTCAAATACTAAGCCATCTTTTCTTTTTGATACTTTCTATCTTGCAATCATCTCAACAAAATTTGTGGCACTAATTTTGAATTTATCTTCATGACTTCTTGATTTATCCAGATATCATCTCAGATTTTCCACTTCTTTTCAAGCCTTATTAATTCATTAGATTTGGTTTTCACCATTGCATTTAGACACTCCTCAACTCTTTTCTTTTCTTCAACTTGTACTTTTAGTCTGGTGATGTTTTCATTTGCTTGTTTCAACTTTTCAATGACTTCCTTACGCCTTTCTTTGAACTTCTTGATCTACTCTCTCAAATTTTTGATACATTCATTTGCTTCTTTGACATTTTCCTTTAGATCTATGTTTTCACCTTCAATTTTATCTAGATATTCAAGAGCAACTTTGAGTTCTCCATCTTTGTCAAGCATGCAACCTTCTTCTATAAAATCAACAATAGGAATCTCTTCTAGAGGATTAGGAAACTTTCTATCAGTCATGTGTTCAATCTCCAAGACCTTCCTAAAATGGTTAAGCTCATTCCTGGGAACCAAGCTCTAATACCAATTGTTGAACAGAAAAAATATTGAGAGGGGGGTGAATCAATATTCCCTTAAACTATCCAAACATTAAACATCAAATCACTAATGCATATTAAACTATAGTAAGGAAAGAAAGCATGAAACATTCACAACATCACATAACACATGAACACCAAGATTTTTATGTGGAAAACCTAAAATGGGAAAAACCATGGTGAGGGTTAGATCACAATATATTATAACTAGTTATAGTATATTTACATAAATGCACATTGCAGGTGGACTCACTTTCCAAGTGGGCTCACTATCCATAGAGAAAAAGACAAAAGAGAGATGGTGGCTCATAGCCTAATTTGAACTATTACAATTCTATCTTATATATTCATGAATTATAGTTCCATTGAAGAATAATAACAATCTTTATTTGATTATAATTCAACACTTTGCCTCACTCTTCATTCACACAATTTTGATCTTCAACTTAACATTCACAACTTAACTTTGCACTTATTTGATCAAATTCACATCACACACAATACATGTCACATTCATTCCATCAAAATACCAAAAATAATCCAACTTATATATCTGCATCAAGTATAACATCAATTAGGTCAGCCTAATTAGATGTAATACCCACACTATAGCTTGTCGACTCCAAAACTTATCATCCACACAACGCACCATAATTCAAAACTCAAAATTTCTTAGGATAGGTCAGCATACACCTATAATAGATCCTACATAATTTGGAAACACTTATTTATCCTTTGCATAACATCAAACATGTTAGGTCAACTCCATATAAGACCTAAAAGTAAAAACATTCATCTATGTATCCACATCTCAAAACATGGAACTCAAAAATTGATACCATCTAGAATCCATGCTCTACTTTAACATTTGGAAACTTATCTCTAAAAGAATGAGGCCAAAAACTCATCTGCACAAAAGTGTGGATTCGCCCACACAAACATACTATACAAAGAATAACTATGAATTGTCAGGTCAAACTTTGTTACTCATATCTCTCAATCAATTTCTCCAAACATGATGAAATCTTGGAATTAGGTATATCTAGCATCCAAAAAAATGATGTTAGAAGGACAAAGTGAAATATTCATTTGTGGAGTGGTGTAGACCCAAAAAATGATGTACTATAACACTAAACTTACAAAATTAACACTTAGTCAAATTTCTATGCAAATGATTTTTCTGTACCAACTCAACTTACACAAATGTCTTCCTTAACATCTCAAAAACCTATCAAGATTATTCAAAATGATCTACAACAATGTTGAAATCAATGACAACACTATATCATGTTGTTATGTACCATCCATCCCAACTATGATTATGTTTCCAAACAGAATCATCAATGAAAAACTTCAACAATCTGCCCAAACTTCAAATATATGCTTCATTCCTTCTGACATGTATGTTTGTTATTTTTTCTTATTGTATATCATACATATGTGTGTTCCTTTGTTCTTATTTTTGTTTTCCATGGGATCTTGGATCATGCGGGCTTGAGCGCTCTCCCCCTAGATCCTTTTTCATCCTATCTTTCCAATATTTGGACAATCAAAACCCTCTTGACATATATTTTTCTACTTTAATGTGTATCCAAGAATAATTTCATACTCTCACTAAAGTGGGGGCTAAATATAGTGTAGAAAATTATCACCCTAAATAATTTCACATTATATTTTGTCCCCTGAATTTATTGGACTTAATTAAGCTCCTAATTTTCTAAATTATGCATTCCAAGGCCTAATTTTTACCATTTTCCGAAGGATTACAAGCATTGAATAAATGCAACCAACTTTTATTTTCCCTCGACACCTTAAATTCTTGAAAATAAGGTCAGGACTCATTCGTCATAATGGGACCTATATGCCCAATGGGGGCACTGTCTTGCTCCTTCCTTTCCCTCCAAAATTGGACATGTTGATGGTGGCACTTTAACATTTGAATTCCCACTTGCAAAGGTCGGCTATTGGGATCTATTTTTTAGGAAATTAAATGAATGCATATAAATACCTAGTATTTTCACCATTTGAAACTAGAACACAATTTGGAAGAGAATTTATGATCAAGCATTATTGTGAAGAGCAACATTTCAAAGTTTATTGTAGAAATTTAAGATCCACACATCATGTCAAAGTGTTTGTGAGTTTATGTTATCATGTTATCATGGTTTTGTGAAGGATAACCCTTGTTGTAGGTATCCAAAGAATTCAAGCATTCAAGCAAGCAAGATCCAAATCCTTGAGGTGATGTGTATGACTTTAGTCCTTCAAGGAATCCATTGAAGGGTGGTTAGTTGAACCCATTTATGATTTCATCATTCCTTCATTTAAATTATCATTTATATCATTGAAATTGTCATTGTGGAAGTGGAATTGCTTACAAAGTGTTTGATCGATACAAGCCCCTAAAATGGCCCAACATTTCCTCTCTTTGTGAATGTGTAGATCTCAAGTTGAAGAGGATTATTGAATCTTGAAGATAATTTTTTCATTGTTGCATTTGAAGCCATAAACCTTATCAAACCATAGAAACTCATATACAAAATTTATTGATGATATTCTAACAACATTACAAGTGGAAATAGGTATCTCAAATTTTCCATCAAAAGACCCTAAAAGTTGAGCAGAACACCATATCAAAGACTCATTCACCATTGGGTGAATAAGTTTGTGTAGGCATAATCAAACCAATTTTTCTAGGAAGGTACATAGTCATCTGCACCTTTTAGATCTGTCGAAACCCGATTGTTTCAATTTGTCAGTTGTCAGGATCTTTCATTTTTCATATTAGGGAATATAGGATCATTAGGTTAATAATTCCAAATCATTTCCAATCCATTCCCATCTTTAACTAGATGTAGATACAATTTTGATTGGCTCACCTTCATGGTTGATATTCAATCTATTCACCTTGTTAATCTACATCTTAATGTAACTTGGAAAAAATCTCATTTCATCCTAGGTTCTTTGAATTTAGGGCCCAAGATCCCTTTTTTTACATTACAATATCAAAATAATTTGCTATTGTTATATTTATACCATCTAATTCATGTTCTCTAAATTTTAAATAATAACTTCCAAATTAAAAATATAAATGAAGTGACATTATAAAAAATATAATGAAATGAATGAAGATTTATATTAATTTCCTATCATTTCAATTATTTGGTGTTTCTTAATGGACCTGTATATCATATAATAGCTAGATATTTTCCTCCAAAAAATATAAGGATTAGTCCTAGGACTATCCCTCTAACCTTTCTTCTAATGCTATGAAATATGGTTATGCTCTTTATAGTCAAATTTATTTCACTTATGAAAAGTAATAAAAGTTTCATTTTTTATTAATTATAGTCAATTTAATGTGGAACCAAAGGGATTGTGGTAAATTGGTAGGACCACTTAGCTCTCATGTTGGATACCAAGGTCCAATTCTCCCTAAGGATGTCATAGTTCTATTATGGTGTACTATAGTGATATATTCACTCCAATGATAGTGTATAGAAGACCTACAAGTAATGAAGGTGGAAAACAAGGAGGAAAAAGTAGTTTTCCAGTAGGAGGAGATAAAAAGAGAAATTATTCTAGATATAGGAGTGAAGGATGGATAATTTGAAGTGGATTCCTTGCATGAAGTGAAATAAAGAAATAAATATAAGAACTCAAATTGTAGGAGCATTATAGGAGGAGAAATAAATAAATAAAGAGAGGTGTTTAGATTGTAGGAGCACTACATGAAGAGAAAGAAGGAGAGGTATTCAATTCATGAGAGTATTGTAGGAGTCAAATTTTAAAATATAACTAGAGTAGTATCCCCAAATGGTAGAGTGTTAGATAAATTTATATCACTACAAATGATTTGTATGGGATGTGGTCCCATGAATAAACCCTTGTAATTCAAGAGTGGAGGGCCCAATATAAATTCCCATAAATCAATATAAAGAAATAATTTAATATGGAGATATAATAGGGTCATTTAGTAAACAGTTGATGGTGATATAGTGAAATGGGATCTAAGGCTATTGGATAACCTAAATCGCTCATCCCACCATGGGACATTGGGGGAAAAAATTTACCAAGAGAAACTATTTGGTTGTTGCCCTGAAGGAAGAACTAGAACAAATGGTTAGGGTTTTTGTAAGAAAGCTAAGGTATCGAAACAAATTCTTACACTAATCTTGAGAGGAGAGTTATGCAAAAAAAAATCAGATACAATTACTTAAAATTAAATAGAAATAAACATAAAATATTCATACTGCAACATAGTGATTTACGTGGGGAAACCACTTTTGAGAGAAAATCCCCATACTCTAAAAGCCGCCCAATATATTATACATAAATCAACAAGATTACAATATACTTGTAGAGAAATTTTTCTCACAAGAGTATCACCAACTAGATATCTAGAGGAAACTCAAAACCTCTAAGATTCTTACACATAACATCCATCTCATGCACCCAATGTTGGAAGTTTACTTGTCATTGATGAGATTGTTGGCAACATGAGCATGAGCACATATGTTGTTTTCATTGATGTCAACATTGTTGTACATTTGTTTGATGAGCATGATTAAATGTAGTATTATCAGTAATGCCAATCTAGTATAGAGGTGTAGATGAGTTGGATTGGTGTAGAATAGATGTGTTAAATATTTGTCTAAGCCCTAGAATACATTTTTTAGTGTACAGTGAACCAGTTTTGTGGTTTGTATTGCTCCACCATGCAGAATCAGGTTATGTAGTTCTAAGAAAATTTTGGTGTATATTGGAGGAATCTAAATCTAAATTTTCATGTCTTTATGTCCTTTGGTATCAAAGATAATGTTGACAGAGCATCAGATATGAGAGTGACAATGTTACTAATGTAGAGTACATGATTGGAATACTTTGCATTCCACCATGGAAGAATATTTGGTTATGTGGTTTTGAGGAATTTATTACAGGTTTCACAAGTTTCTATGCTCCAAGTGGGAAGTGATTTGGTGATTCACATAGTGTGTTGTGAATGAACATATGGTTAATGTCACTAGTCTTTACTATCTAGTGTTGACTTAAAGAATTTTGGGTTGTGTAGAGTTAAATTATAAATTGATAGAACTTAAGGGAGTAATTATAGGTCCTTTCTGACCTATTTTAATGTGTTACAAGATTTTTTTTATGCCACAAGGCATGTATGGTTGGATCTTGAACCCATAGGTTGATGTATTACATGTTTCGTCTAATTAGTCTGACCTAATTAACGTTGTAAGTGTTTGCAGATGTAATGCATATAAATGTAAGTTTATTTTGGTGATGTAAAGATGATGTGAATGATGTTTGTGTGTTTAAAAAAAAGTGTGATGTGAATTCCTAAGTAGAGTATGTGAATATGATGCCAAGAAGAGTAGAGTGGATGTAAATTTTGATAAAAATGAAGTGTGTTAAGTCAGTATATTGAGCTTCAATGGAACTATCTCCAGCATATTTTAGATGCATTATATCAGTTCAAATCTTGGTATTGAGCCACCCTTTCTTCTGTCTATCTTATTATCTAGACATTGAGTCCTCCAAATAGTGAGTCCACTTGGTAGTCAGCATTTTTGTAATGTCTTGTAGCCGGTTATAATATATTGTGAGAAAATCCTCATCATGGCTTTCCGCATAAATCTAGTGTTCTTGTGTTATGTGATGTGATATATGCTTTAATTGTCTCTTTCCATTTCTATAAGTTGAATTAAATGTATTAAATACATGTTTAAGTGGTTTCATAGAATACTGATTCACCCCCCTCTCAATATTTTTGGTGCTCAATAATTGGTATCAGAGCTTGGTTCCTTAGAAGAAGCTTAACTACTTGAGGAAGAATCTTGCAGGTTGAACACATGGATACTAGTAGATATCCTACTCCTTTGGAAGAAATTCCTATGGTAGGATTCACTGAAGAATATTGCATGGTCAATATGAATGGAAAACTCAAGATAGCCCTTGAAGATCTAGAAAGAACTAAGAATGACAACAAAGATCTAAAAGAAAATAACAAGTAGATGGATGCATCAAAAAGTTGAGGGAGAAAACAAAAAAAATTAGAGAAAGACACAAGGAATCTAATGAGAAATTGAAGCAATCAAATGAGACAATCACCAATCTAAAAGTACAAGTTGAAGAAGGAAAAAGAGTTGAAGAATGCCTAAATGATAAATTGAAAAGAAAATTTGCAAAATGTTCAAGACTTGAAGAAGAGGTTGTGACTTTGAGATTAGATTTGGAGAAAACAAAGAATCAAGAATACAAATTCAAGAAGAGCTCTACAATGCTTGATGATATGCTTGGAAACCAAAAGGCTTCTAAAGAAAAAGGAGGATTAGGGTTTGAAAAAGGAGAAAGTTCAAAAGCATATCATACACCAAAGAAGAAAAATGAACAAACAAAGATTGGAGACAAGCATAGCAATGGAAATCAGGTCTAGAATCAAAGGAAGGACTTCAAAAGACCACCTATCAAACAACCAAATGCATAGAGGTACCCAATTTTTAATGGTTATTGTTATTTTTATAATAAGTTTGGACATAAGGCTATATATTTTAGAATTACAATGAATAAAAAATTTCAATCATTTCCCATTTAGTGTTATACACACAATAGATTTGGTCATAAGGCTAGTGAATGTAAAAAAATAATAATGAATAGTTACAATAATGGCATAAGGTTTCAATATTTCAATGGATATTGTTATACATGCAATGAATTTTGGCATAAGGATAATGTTTGCAAATCTAAAGTTGGTAGAAGTAATCTTGTTCAAAATGTTGTCAAATGTCGTAAATACAATAAACCTAGACATATAGCCAGATTTTACAAAAGTAAGAATGTGAAGGTTGATCTAGTAAAGAAGAATGATCCAATGAATAAGGTTGATCATGTAGAGATGAAGAAAGAGATGAATAAGATCTAGAAAAGAAAGAGGAGAATGAGGTCACAAATGAGTCTATGCCAGGTTCTAGTGCAGATGTTTCCTCTAAAAACTAAATAAAGAGCTTTGGATCAAGGGGAGTTTTAATAGAAAATAATTAAGGCCTTTCCAAAGATATGGTGTTGATTCCTTAAGCATGTTGATACAAGTTGTAGGTTGACATTCTTGACCTATTGGTGAATAAACTAGTGGAAAGTATTTCGTTATGAAGATTTGTGGAGAGTTTGAAGGTGACTATGTCATCATAGTTAAGGCTTTTCATCTTTTGACCTAACATCAAATCAATGCAATCAATACATTATAGGTCATTCAAAAGGTGTTTATAAGTGATTTCATTTATGAAAATTTCATTTGTGATCAATCATTTGAAGAGTGAAGAGAGAAGAAGAGACGAGTTGAAGCGATTCAAAATTTGTGTGTGAAACCCTAGCTGATAGAGATCTAAAGTTATTTTTTAGTTTTTCAATTTTCCCTAAGTTTCAAAAGCATTTCAAGAGTATTGCAAGATTTATGCCCCGCAAGTAGTAAATTTTGTGAACTGACCTTGTCCCAAGTTTAAGAAGCACCCTGATAAATCAAAAGTGGTGGATTTAGAAGGTGCTTTTATGCACGTTCCTTATGGGGTTCTGCATACTAAGGATGTATGGATGTATATTCATACAAAATTGGAAAAATACAATCATGTAAAGTTGAGATAATTGTGGGTAGATGAGCTTACCATAAAATATTTTGAGTTGAAACCTGAGTATGGAAGTTTAATGGAGAAGAAATTAGATGTGTAGAATTACTTTCATGTTTTTTGTTATGTTGATGAATGGGTTAGATATACCTTGACCAAAATTCATGATAGATTCATCTAGTTAGACCTGCCACATATGATCAATAAAGAAGCCATTGGGGTTGTGATATGGTTATGTTCTGAAGGACCTATTCTAACTCTTTTAATTGGTGAAAAATGAAGTGGTGATGAAATTATCCGATGCAAAATTTGATAAGAGAGCCATGGCAGTCAAGAACATTGATGACCCAACTATGAAATATACATCCATGATGATTGGATATAAAAAAATTATTCAAATATAGAGAAAACTATGTTTCTACTACTACAATTAATACTACATATGAAATGGTGAAGAAAGGTGCAAATTTTGACCTATGTGAATTGTTGAGGCAACAATTGTTGAAGAATCTACATAAAACTAAGGATTCATGATACCCTTTTTGGTATGGTAACTTGATCGTATGTCTATTATTTTACTTTATTATAGAGTTTCTTGGTGTAAGAAATGTATTATGGTTAGATAATGTACCAATGGATGGACAAATCAGAGATCGCATGTTGAGATATCTAGATTTAGCATCTAAAGATGAAGACTTGTGGAGGTTCTTCAAATCATTCCAAGCCCAAATGTAGGAAAGAGAAAGAATACCTAAGAGTGTGGTTGAAAAGTATAAGAATGGCATTATTTTCATGGTAAGCAAAGACTATTGTATGATGGAATTTATGGATCCAAGGACAATATGGGTTTCTAAAATGGGATATGAGGTAGAAGAGAGTGTGATTGTCGATCTTGCTAATCACATGTTGATCATTCAAAGAGATCCCAAAGAAGAGGGATATGGTACATACGAGGAGAAATCCAGTGTTGTGCATATAGAGCACAAATCAAAGGAAATCAAGAAGAATGTAGAAAAGATGAAGGCACAAGTAGTGGAGATGATGGGACTACTAAAGGGCCTTATGGAGAAATCCAAATAAATATTCAGTCCTCTAGAAGGTTCCCCAGTGCTAGAAGTTCAAGAAGGACCCATACCCCCTCTCTAGTTGCTACTAAGTCCTCTGAAACTAAACCTATAGTTGATTTGAAAAGGAAAGAATATTTTAGTGCTCCTACAAAACAACAAAGTGTTCCAAAAAAGAGAAAAAAAGACAAGAATAGGGTAATATGTGAGTGTAAATGTCGATGATAAGGAAGAAGGACCATAGTTGTTTTGGAAGAGAAAACCCAGTGTCTCTCAAGTAGAGACAAATGTAAAGAAAGAAAAAATTGGTATTGTGGATACTGATAGTGAGGCAGAAGTGGAGAAGGAGAAACAATATTTCATGACTCATATGAGGGAGACGAAGTATAAAAAAGAAGTAAAATCACCTAAAGGGAAAGGAAACAAGAAGACTTCTATAGTCTGGAAATAGAGCCCTATGAAGCTTTAGGCCTTGATGAGTTGTATTTCAAAATATAGGAACCTAGAAGAAACTATTGCACTAGACCCTACTGTAGATGATGTTGAAAAATCCACCATTGAAGAAACTATTGTCAAGTACATTGTTTCTTTTGATGTTAGTATGAAGGATATAAAGATTCAATTGCTTGAGGATTTGAAAAGTGTATTATATGCAAGAAAGAAAGAGTCCATAAATGAAGATGCAAAGTTAAGGACATATTTTTTTGGAGAAGATTAGTTCTTCTCTTTCAGATGAGGATAGGGTTAAATTAGCTCAATTGTATAATAAAGAATTTAGGACTAAGTAGAGGGTCAATACCCTAATGAATAGGGACAAAGAAGATATAGAAAGGTTGAGAAATGAGACAGTGGGAAAGGTTGCCAATCTGGAAAACAAATTAGGAATGTCTCCAGACAGTGAAGAATAATTGCATGATGATTTGTCTATCCCTAAAGTGAATGAACTAGAAGATGCACAACATGAGCATGTAGTTGAAGGAGAAAATGTGTAAAAAAAATTTATTGATGATACACCTCTAGTAGAAGAAAATATTGTTGGAGAAGAAAAGGATGGAGAAATGCTAAAGGAGGAAGAACACATAGAGAGTAACACACCTCCTTCAGACATAGAGAAAACTACATAGAAAGAAGAAGTCATACAAGACAACCCAAAGAATACTAAGGTAAGAAAAACTAAAGACTTGCCTCTTCTGGAAGATATATTAAAGATTTTGATAAACAAGAGAAGAATGTTAAGGAAGACTCTAGCATTGGTGACAAGGAAAAAGATAATGTGAAATCATTTGAAGAGAAGAAGATTGAAAATGAGTCTGGTAATAGAAATAAGGATAAGGATGATATAAAAACTAAAGGGTGCATTAGTGACAAGGAAAATGTTGATGAAAAGAAGGATGAAGAAAGTGTGAAGATGGTTGGTGAGTCCTCTATAGCCTTTGGATATTATTTGAAAATATTAATAGATATGCAACTTCAATTTCAACCGATAGTATTAGCACAGTTGCTAAAAAATCCCAATGCAACAAGGCCAAGTTGGCATGGATAAGATATCACCCTTGCACAAACTGCAACTTAGTGATGCATTTCACGCCTTCATAAGAAAGGAGATTTTTCAAACTCACCAAAAGAGTGTTGAGATGATTGATGAGACAGTGAAAGTGCTACATGAAAGCTTCCTTGGTGTAAATGTTGAACATTCTTTATCTGGTGTGCAACAACTGAGGTTACTCCTTGAATCATTTAAAGAATATATTGTTGTTTTAGAGGAGAAATTGGAAAAGGAGGTAAATAATAAGGTAAATGAGAGAAGGTTGGAAGATGTTTTAGACAAGTGTGCTACTTCATATGGTAAGTTGCAAAACAACCTTAAGGATATTCAAAATTATGTTGAGGAAGCAAATATTTTGTTTCGATTTTCTTTGAAATGGCCTACATCCACAAAGAACATAAAGGATGAGATGGAATCCATTGAGTCTCAGATTGATAAGGCCTCTAGAGCATATGATCCCACAAATGATGCAGATGGAACTACAAGGCTGGCAATAGAGAATTTGCATGAACAATTCTTTCAACTGCAGGAACAAAAGGAAAAGATTATAATATAGTTCAGTCAACTCAGAGACCTGGTAAATGCTAGATTTACACCCCTAACTAGTGCTTTGGCTAATGCAAAGAAGGTAGTAAGGTTGAATTTGGTACCCAGTACTCTAGATGAAGGTGAAGAACTCCTCATGTATTTTGAGACTTAGTGCCACATGCTTGGATTTGTTAAGAAAGATTGTGAAGATGGAAAAAGGGATTGGAAGGAACACCTTGCAAAATTGAAGGTTTCATAAAAAAGTGTTTTTCCTTCTTCTAGTTGATTGTGTATATTTCCATTTTTCTTATGTAATTTCAGATTTCATTGTATATATGTGGAAGATAGTGGATAGTATGGAAATGCAAGTTTTAGTCATTTTTGATTGATAACTCTATTAGGGGGAGTTACACTCATGTGTGTGTGTGTATCAATTAGGGTGAGTATGTATGCTTGAACAATGCACCCTTTTTCATTGATGTCGAAGGGGGGGAGTAGTTGAGAAAGTAGTTGGTTGGAGAATGTTTTGGAGAAGGGTTTTGGGTATGTTACATCAATGATAAAGGGGGGATTGTTGGAAATTTTCTTGTCATTGATAATATTTTTGGCAACATGAGCATGATTGAATGTAGTGTTGTCAGTAATATCAATCCAGTATATAAAGGTTCAGATGAGTTGGTCCTATGTAAAATAAATGTGTTGAATATTTGTATAAGTCCCAAAATATAGTTTTCAATGTATAGTGAACTAGTTTTAAGGTTCACATTGCTCCGCCAACTAGAATCAATTATATGGTTCTAAGGAAATTTTGGTGTATTTAGGAGGAATCCAAATCCAAATTTTCATGTATTTATGTCCTCTGGTGTCAAAGATAATGTTGATAGAGTATTGAACATGATAGTGACAATGCTACTAATGCAGAGTACATGATTGGAATGCTTCACATTCCACTTTGGAAGAATATTTGGTTATGCGGTTTTGAGGAAGTGCTTACAGGTGTCATAAGTGTCTATGCTCCAAGTGGGAAGCATTTTGGTGGTTTTCACATTGTGTTGCGAATGAAAAGATGGTTCATGCCACCAATCTTTACTAGTCAATGCCAACCTAAAGAGTTTGGGTTTGTGTGAAGTTAAAGTATAAAATCAACAAAATTAAGGGAGTAATTATAGGTTCTTTCTGAACCTATTTTGATATTTTACAAGTTTTGGTTTATGTCATGAGATGTGTATGATTGAATCTTAATTTGACAGATTGATGTATTACATGTTTTATCTAATTAGGTTGGCCTAATTAATGTTGTAAGTTTTTTGTGGATGTAATGCATATAAATGTAAGTTTATTTTGGTGGTGTAAAGATGAAATGATGTGTGTGGTAGAAAAAATGATGTGAATTCCTAAGCAGAGTATGTGAATTTGATGCAAAGAAGAGAAAAGTGGGAATAAGTATTGAGAAACATGAAGTGTGTTAAATCAGTATATTGAGCATCAGTGGAATTGTCTCCAACATATTGTAGATGCATTATTTTAGTTTAAACCTTGGTAGAGAGCCACCCTTTCTTCTTTCTCTCTTATTCTCTAGACTGTGAGTCCTCTGAAAAGTGAGTCCACCTGGTAGTGATCCTTTCTGTAATATCTTATAACCGGTTATAATATATTGTGAGCTAATCCTCACCATTGTTTTTCCCTTCTTGGATTTTCCATGTAAATCTATGTTTTCTTATGTTATGTGTTGTGATGTATGTTTTAATTATCTATTTCCATTTCTACAAGTTGAATGAAATGTATTGAATACATGTTTAAGTGGTTTTAGAGAATACTGATTCACCCCCCTCTCAGTATTCTAAGTGTTCAACACCAAATATATAGGAGATACAATACATGAAACTATCAAATGGTATTACAAAATCATGAGCTAAAACCACATAAAAAGTGGCACCCATCATTATCTCTAATAATATATACCTATGATGTGTTTAAACACACAAAACCACATGTAACTCCTCCTTTACAACTCATTTATATGTCCAATGTGTTTTTACATCTCCCATTTTAGGAGACCCAAATTTCAGATGCCATAACTTTTGATCTGAGTGTTTGGTTGATGAACCATTTGACATATTGGAAAACTTGTGAAGTGAACTATCAAGATATAACTAGCTATGTTGGTTACAAAAACTTTTAATCCCAAAAACATCTTTAAGGCCTTCAAAATGGACTTTAAACTTTAAAATATGAAAACTTAATATCTTCAAATCTAGGCATAATCTTGTGAAAAAACATTATGAGCATTCTTACTTAGCCAATCCAAAGTTTTTGGTGAAAATTCCACATCAATCTGTTCTTAAATATAAAATTACTACAAATGGTAACCTCATGTAATTGTAAGGTTGAGACACTATTTTCCTAACAATTTTGGTTCCCCTTTTGCATGGTGGTTTAATGATGTGGTGATTGAGATTGATATTTCCAATTAGGTAGATTGAGACTAAAGAGAGGGACTATTGCAAATTCTAAAAATGTAGAGTAAAGATACAAAAATTGAAAGTAGCTATGGGTAGTGCAAAAAGAGGGGCACTTTGTTGAATACGACAACTAAGAGAGGGGGAGAATCAGTTGTATAAATTTTAAACTTCAAAACCCTCAACAAAAGTTAGATTTACATGCATTCACAAAACCTTTACTCTACTAATATGTTTGATTTTTAAATGAAAAAATAGAAACTAAAAGTAATAAAACCATGCACACAATAATATCAAATTTACATGGAAAACCCAATGAGGGAAAAACCACGATGAGGATTAGCTCAGAATATAAAGAATTCCAAAACCAAATACACAGGCTCACTACCAAGATAGGACACACTATCCAATGAGGGCTCATTGTATGGGCTCACTGCCACAGAGTTACAAAGAAGATAGAGGAGAATTGTTACAAGGAGAAAACTATCCCAATGTAATAGAGATTCCACCACAATTTTTTCACACTTGCAGATATTCTTGAAAGATAGAGTACACCTTCAGCTCACTTCCTTCGAGAGCTCAACACTTTGAAATTTTCATTGATATGATTGAACTCACATCACTCATACATATCTCACATATCTCTTGTCATTCACAAACATATCAACTTGTACTTATACCATCTTCAACCTTGAAACCCTTCCAAGGTCGTCCATACACAATTTGTATTTACAAATTCAAATTAGATTGGCGCCAAAACATTCTATGGTGGAATTAGAATGAGGGTGAACCAAACATACACTTAATGAGGACTTAAATGAGTCCCAACATGCCTCAACACACTTCCATGAACTTCATAAGTAATGTTTAACACAAGGCGGCCAACACCCATCCAAAACACATAAAACAATTAAGCACACACATCCTTAACTCGGTCCAATATTTTCAAACAACAAAATTCACTTGAACACAATTTGGAGTAAGTAATAAACACTTGAAAATTCATCCAAAAGCTTTGGAACAAAATTCCCCTGAAAAGTATGAATATTTTTTACATTTGAATAACCCTATTAACCACTAGAATATACTATAACTTAGAAACTCATCAACAACAACACCAAATATTGAATTCTCTTGAACCGGGAAAGAGAGAAACCTTATCAACATATTCTCAAAACCACAAGTTTTGAAACCAAAATGTACAAAAATGCAGAGCAAATACATTTCTCCCAAAACAATAGCTAGGCACACTAAAATGCACATTTCACATACTAATGAAAATATCCCACACTATACAATGATCTAGAGGCCCAAATCCTGGATATAGTAACTACCAACAGCCATGAACAATACCTCAAATTTTCACAAGCATAGAATCAACCCAAAAGAAACATGGAGCACAATCTAAAGCATACACTAAATACCTGCATCACACTATTTTCTCTATTTATCAAATTTTCTCAAAATCACTTGGAAACCAAGTACCAAAGACATCATTGTAGCACATTACTTCACTCTAACACACCTCGAGACATAGCAACATAAGGATAACTCCATGTACTCATAGAAATTCTTCAACATCTTAACTATACATGCACAACCTACAAACCTTTTATATTACAATTTTCTCAATATCCTCAACATATACAACCAATAACCAACTACCTTGACATCAATGACAAAACCTTCATACTTGCAACACACTTGTGATATGAATTTGAGGTTGATTTGATTGGATTGGGGCATTGGGTGCCCTACTTTGAAGATGTTGAATGCCTAGATCTAAAAATAGGTGTAGGTACAATAGCTTTTGCAAGCCTTTGACTATGAAAATCTAGGTCCAAGGTTTGACATATTACAAATTATCAACTTTTCTCTAATTCAATGAGATAAGGTGCTTAAATTCTTGTCTTAGGGGTTTGATACTTGAGATCTTTGATCCTCTTCTATCCAATTCACATATAATCTACACAAAGAACAAGGTAAGAAGGGTTGTGTCATATAGGGGCTTGCCTTGGTCAAACCTTGTTTTGGTGTTTCCACCTCCATGAATGGCTATGATAAAAATATAAATCACCTACTATTTGGAGAGCAGAGGAAAATGGATAAAAATTAATGATAAATGACAATGTTGTAACTTATCACTTAGATATGCACTCCTTTTTGGACTAAATTCATTCATCTCATCTCATGCAAGGATAAATTGATGATTACGTGAAGATCCTATAAATGTTAGTGCTCATAACAATAGTAAACTTAAAACATGAAACATCTTACTATGTGTAAAAATAATTTTTTTGATGTGTTGTGGATATGAATTGGCTAAAAGAGTGTTGTGGATATGAATTCTACTCTTGAAATCACTTTAATTTATTTTAGTATGCTCAAAATATATTCAAATTTCTTATATGTTCAAATAGAGGGAAATACTTATATTTATATGAGTTTCAACATATTTCACATCAACCGTTATGTCAAGCCAACAAATGATTTTGAATTTATAAATATATGATGTTGGCAATAAAATATGAGATTTAGGGCTTGATTAGGGGGGAGAGTGCCCTAATCTAACCCTATTTTAGTTTTTAGATACTCATTAAATAAATATTTAATTTAATTCTGTAGATTTAATTCAACTTCCCAAAAACAATAATTAAATGGGTAATAAATAAGAATAATTGGGCACAATCACTGAGGAGGGAGCTAAGCAAAAAATGTGAAATTTTCAAGGGTGAAAATTTACGAAACTAAATTTAGCCCCAATTTAGTGAGGGTATGAACTTAGCTCATACTCACACTAAAGTAGGGAGAAGCCAAAAAGGATTCTTTTGTTATGATAGTGAAGGGTAAGATGTCATTGAGTTAGGGGATGCGCTAGCCCCCAAACTCAAGATCCTACCAAACAACAATTTCAAGATAAAATAATGCACACACATATATCATGAAAAAAACATGAAGACAACATGAGACAAACACAGAGCCAACAAGGAATACATGATGCATACTAGGAATACACAAAGACAAAACACACAATATGCAAGGTAAAAATGTTAAATACGTGTAGACACGTGAAACTGACATCATGCATATTCAACTAATCATATCCACTTGTCAATTAAATAAACCAAGGTATTTAAATTGAATAAATTAACTTTATTTAATTTAAGCCTATCATCATCCTTTTAATTAAATAAATCAAACCTTTATTTAATTAAATCTGAAATCACCTTTCAACTCCCTTTGATTTAATTTAAATCCCTAAATCTAAGTCAAATGGGTCAAAGCATCTAATCATCATCTTAACTAAGCTAATAATGTTTTATCTAATCTAACCACCCATCACATCCTCTAGCTTTTCCCACTTGCACCAATAAAGCATTTTAATTCATTTATAAATTTATATTTTTCTCTCAACAAAGCATCTTTTGAATATTCCTCAAGTTTGAATATGAAGGCAAGTTGACATGTACATCCAACATGGCAATAAATTCTCTCTTACATGTCCCCCACTCAACATTTAACTCTCAAATTCAAATTTGAATCTCCACCTCTTTGGCACATTTACCAAAATGTGCTCATTCCTCAACCTATCACAAATTGACAAGTGGCTTCATCTCATTGGTCAAATCTTTATCCCACATTGCTCTATTTTGAGCACTCTTGGCATTTGACATTTTATAAATAGAAGGCTTCATTCTTCAAGAAATCCTTCACAATCTCATGCAAAGTCACTATCTTCAATTGAGAACTAATTTTTCCCACCTCATATCATCTTCAAAGCAGTTTCATATCAACATATCATGGAGTTTAGCAAGGATTGGGAAAGGCCTTCTTTCCATAGAAGCACCAATCCACTATGAAATAAAGTTTGATTCATGTTGTTTATATGCTCATTTAGTTTTTCTTGTTGTTTTAATATCTTATTTAGCATATCTAACATGATACAATATTTCATAGGGATACTAGATTTGTTATGTTTTATTTGACTTCAATAAAAGTGTTTGTCAAAGACTAACATTATGCAGATTTGGCATCCACATAATGGCGCTAGAAGGAGGGCCAATGCATTCTGGTTTTAAACAATCAGTTGTATGATTGTGGAATTTAGTTTTTATGTATGCTATATACATTTAGTTTTTAAAGTCTTTTCAAAATGACATTATGGTTGCTAGCTTTACACCTATTAGATGCATTTGCATAAAAAGTTTTGAAAGACTATTTAAATCACTGTACTTACACAATTTCTTTCACCTGTTAAAAGGAACTTGCTGGAAAAGTTTCTTACACTTATCTAAGGAGTCTTATTTTGTGTAGGTCATATAATCATTCTAAGCTAGAAATAATTACAGAATTTGGATTTACTCCAGCTAATAACATTTTCCTGAAAATATCCAAATCCTTTTTATAGAATCCATTTGGTTCCTATCTCACAATAATTATAGGCGATGAGACCATGCCTCTTTTAGGTATTATTTCAAAAGGTTCACACACCCTCCCTAGAGAACTCACAGGCTTTTGTTTGGAAAATTGAATTTGCCTCTCATCTTGCACCTAACCCTCATCATCTTCCATTTATGGCGTATATGGTCCTGCCTTCTCACTCATTTGCGTTCCTGTTTAAATCTTCAAGGTGGTTTTTTGCTTGATTGATAGATTGGTAGTTGTTTGCAGAAGATGTATTTAAGTCACTTAGGGTGCATCTTAACATTGACTGCAATAAATAAACTCATAGCTTTTGTTAGATTAATCAACCATATATCATATTAGTCTATAAGGGATAAACGTGTTTGTTTATAGACTTCATTGATTTATATCTGTAAATTTTTCCCTTTACTTCTTTGTGATAGTTGCATGTTCATGTCTCCATGATGTGGTGTAAATCATCCTCTGACAGTTCTTGTTTTCTATTCTCATCCAATAGGTGACATATCTTCTGGCGTATCTTCTAACAAATAAGTTTGGTGCATCACAGATGGATGGGCTCTTCCTAAAAGCTCAATGCATCATAAATGCTACATAAAAAAGGTCAATAGAATAGGGCTCAGAAACACAGTTTCAACTTACGTAGAGTTTGCTTAATGGAACCAAGTGTAGGCTACTAGTTGTGTGAGACTTCTTCACCGCCCTGCTAAGGTCATTGATGATAAGCATTAGTTATCTACAACAAAAACTACTCTAGTGACTACCACAATGGTGCTGGTGTTAGGAGAGCGATCCACATTAGCTCTTAGTGCTCTTCATGATATAGGGAAACCCATTGACCAATCTCCCCAGCAAACATTTCTATATTGCTTTGCCTCATGCAATTTTGGTAACGAGATTATTGAAACCAAATTTGATTTGCATTCATTGTCTCGATGATGAAGAAGAAAATGCACAGTGATTAATAGGATTTGAAATCTATGTATAAACAGAAAAAATAAAAAAGTATGTTGATTAGAGGTTCCATATTATTCGAGTACAGATTCAATGCCTCTCATAAGAGTGATAAATAAGGTGTTTATAGTGATAAGACGCCAAATAGCATGAATGGGTAGGTCATGGGTCTCACAGATTCCAATGGTTGAATACATTTTTCAGTATGGGTTCATACTTGCAGTGCAAGGCAAGCTCGAACACATTTATTTTCTCGTAGCAGCTCACAATGGATGTTAGGTGTGCGAATCTGTGCCAGTGATTAGCCTTATCTAGATCATGGTCTTGCTAAGGTGCATTCCTACCATACGGGTATTTACTTAGCTAGGAGACCATAGGATTATTGGTATGATTGATCAGCCCCTTCTATAACCAACTACCCTTCTCTGCCAGTAACCTTTCTTCACACCATCCCTGTGCAACACCCTCAAAATGCAACACTCATTGTCAAAAGATTTATTTCAAATTTGGAGACTCTCATTGCAGATGTGGAAATTAATTTGGATGTGCATTAATCAACAAAGTGTCTTTTAGAAACACAGACTCATCCAGAATAATTTCCAGTACCTTTTGTGTGCCGCTGAGATTTCAATGACATTCATGTAAGCATATCTTTTTGAGATTCTAATAAAGGCTGCTCACATCTTCTGCTCAAACTGTGCGACATTTCTGGTAAGGATGCTCCATCTTATGAATGCACTGCTATTAATGCATGTTGACTAAATAAAATTGATAGCTTTTGGCGGCTCCTCTATCTTCAATTTCAACTATTGGTGCCTATAACATCTGACAGAATTTATCTGGGCATTATGTTTTGATGGATGTATGTACCCTCTTACAAATAGCACAAGGAGGTCGCGGTTAAAAGTTGTGGAAGTCAGCTTTATTCCTGTCAATTTGTGGTAACTTAAGAGTCTTTAATTGCTGAAAACTTTAGGTTAATGATGTGATTGATATTTCCAAATTACAAGGAGTCCACGGTAATCAAGTCTACATAAAGTTATTTGATTTATTGCTTGTGTCAGTCAGAGGTTCTAATTTCTATGTTGCAAGGTGTATACATTGATTCCTCTTCATTAATCCACCCACCAAAGTATTGCAGCTATGGGAAATAATCTTTGCAAAAGCTAGGGAAAAAAATGCTAAATTTTATATTGGATGAGTGTATTTAATTTTCATTGCATTGTAAAATGTTTGAAGCCTATTAGAAATTGATATGTTATTTGTTTGAAATTCCTATAGGTAAATGCGAACAAGAGTTTTTTGAATATGTCAAATCTTGTATTGCCATTAGTGAAATTCATCCCTTAGCCAAAAGCTACATATTTAAATCTTGATTAAGTGAATGAAAGACAAAACCTTGTTTGTTTGCATTGTTGGATTGCTAATAAGGATTTATGTTGAGCTCTGATTAAATATTATTAGTATTCCATTTTTCACTTGAAAAATTGCTATGTTGTTTGAAATCAATGATTAAAAAATGAATTTGATTAAATCCTCACATGATTGTCTCTTTTTTGTTGTTGTTTAATAGGAAAATGAAGAAGGAAAGCGAGGAAGGAAAACAAAGGAAAGCGAAAGGAAAACGAAAGGAAAATGAAAGAAGGAGAAGCATGAAGAAGATATTTTGCAAGATCAAAGTGTTTTTAAACACTTTAGTGTTTGCTTAACACTTTTAAGAAATTGTTATCACTTCTTTCTTAGGACACTAATTTCGTTTGGGCTTTTAAAAATAACCTTTTCAAATTTTTCTTGCAAGGGCTAAAATGAACATTAGGATGATAACTTACTAGAGTTTTTTTCTTTGGTTAACAATTGAACAAAATTTCTATCATTTATCCTTTGGTTCTTTAAAAAGAACTCACAATTTGCTTTGGGGATCTAAAATAAACATGTGCTATTTTTTTTGTGAAGGCTTACTTGAACTAACTTCATTGAAAAAGGACGTATGCGCTTCTCTCATGCTTTATAGCGATCTTGAGAATCAAAAGGCATTTTTCATGACTTTAGGTTGAGACAAAGCAATCACCTCCACACTTCATTTTTGGGTTTAAAATTGAACAAAATCTTGTGCAAGTGTGAATGAATTTATTGCATGTGTTCTCCCTTTTGTTTCTAAACAAGGGTTGATGAACTATGAGTAAATTTATTCACTTTTGTCTATCTTAGAGGGCCTACCTTGGGGAAAAAGTACTCACCCAAGGGAATGACTCAACCAGTAACTCTCTGAACCCGACAGTATTTCCAGCCAGGATATAAATGTGGGTATTGGAAAAAATGCCAATATCACGCGGTTGATTCCGACAAGATGGATCCAAAAGGGGACTCTCGCCATATGGGTCAATTCCACGAATAAAAAGTCCTTATTAAAACCCATGTTTTAGAATTACCAAAATCCTTGATCTATTTTGTTGGTGCAAGAATGGTCATTCTGAAGCTGCCCCACACTTTTACGGTCTTCAGTAGAAATGGAAAGCATTCCATGGGAGTTTCATGGGTGTTGATGCTTGGCTGCCCCGTATAAGTGAGTGTCGTGGAGGGGATCCAGTGGGGTCAAGTATCTAACCATTCACTAAAGATAAGCGTAGCTGGACTTGTCCAAGTGGGGACTCAAAAAATATAGTCTTTCATATCCATAGGGTTGTGATTTGTTCATGAAATTGGAACACATTGTTTGATTGAAAACATTGGAAAACCAAAATTCAACATGAGCATCAAATCTCAAACCCTTTAGGAGAATCAAATATCCTTAAACGAATTCACATGCTATTGCTCGCCCTTGGGATTTTATCCTTAGAGGCTTCTAAGCATTTGGATTTCATCTCAATTTGCTCCTACTAAGGTCAACATTAGGAAACCTTTGCCTTGATTTCCTCGATTTCCACATAATGCACTTTGTGGGATGAAAGAGAATTAGGACATTGGACATCTAGTTTCAAAAGCTAATCAAGAAGTTTTTGTAGTAAAAATAATCCATTAAGCAAAGATTGAATCAATCAGACCCCACACATGTGCTTTGCATCTTTTGGTCATATGGTTTTCATGCAAACATTGGTATTTTTATTTTGAATTACTCTTAGAAAAAGGCATGTTCTTCACTATCTTGGTCTTAACAAGTCCTTCCTAGGTTCATTTAGGATCAAATCAAACACTTCATCCATCCCAAACATTTATCATCTCATCTTGTAAACAACTTTAGAGCTTTGGAAACATCATTCTATACTTGGGTAAATCATCAAAATCAAAATCACCTTGTTTGGTTAGGTGTATGGGAATGTATCCTTTCTCATGCATTTAATTGAATTAGCAATCCTTTGAACAAGTAAATCCTAAGATCACATCTAGCATCTTAGGGTTTACAAATCCATTATCCAAATCCAATCAAACCAATCAAAATCAAACCCTAAGTCTAACATTGATACAAAGTCCCTAAATGTTCAACACTCATATTATTCATCCCTTTCCATCCTTCATCTCATCATTGGTCCTAAACACCCTAGAGGTCACTTTTATAACAAGGTCAAAACACAAGAGGAACAGGGAATATAAACTTGATCCATACATCATGAGTAATCCAAATGAACTAAACTTTCAAAACCTTGCAATGTCGATTGATTATCAAAACTCACATTTATGCAATCCATACATGAGATCATTATCCCCTACAAACCTCGATAGTACAACAAATGTGAGTATGCCCATTCAATATTTTGGAACATCTTTTCTGATGGTAGATTTAAATCCAAGTCCAAACTTACGAATCTATCAAACAAACACTCAATGCATGAGTCTTCCACAAAACACATCATCCCACCAAATCCATACATTCCAAATGTGAATGTACCAAGTACAACTTTACCAAACATGAACATTTTGAATTCAAACATGGAAAACTTTGGGATAGATATGTTTGTGAATTACACAAATGTTGTTCAAAGTCCAAACACGATGATAATGACTCTATGTATTGATCCAAGTCAAGGTAACACCATGCAAAACCAAAGTTACCTAAATCAAGGAAATGTGATTCCCAACCACAACTATGTTCAATTTCAACCTATCATACCAAATCAAAACATTGTCCAAAATCAATTTTTTGATGATCCCATGCGAACACCACAAGGGCACATTCCAAATCTGCTACAACAAAAGCCAAATCAAGGGAATCAAATTCAAAATCAAGATAAAATTCTGCTAGAGCAACTTGCTTCACATGCCAAACTAATTGAATTATTGAGCCAAGAGATATCCTCACTCCAAAATCAATACACCCATCCATTGGTTAATCCATGTCATCAAAGCAGTGAGTTGTGTCCACAACAGTGTCAAGAACAATATTTTCAATCTCAAGAAGTTGGACATCAAGATCAACCCCATCTTGAAGATCAATCACCACATCTCAAAGATCAATCACCACATCTCCAAAATCAATCACCACAAGGTCAATTTAAAGTGCAAATCTCAAAAGGTAACAAGCGAAAATACACACCACTTAGGAGACCAATCGAATTAGTCCTGCAACAATTGGTACAAGAAAATATCATCAAAATCCATGTTTATGTGAACTATCAAGAACTAGACATAAAACCACCAGGGTATAATGAGAAGCACCTTTGTGATTATCATAGAATAACGGGACATAGAACATCAGATTGTGTTCGACTCAAAAAACTCATCCAAGACCTGATTGATCAAAAGATAATCACTATTGGGGACAATGATAGCATTGGCAATCTCTCCACCACAAATGTTGAGAACAGGGATCAAGATCAATCCACCACTAAGCACCTTGAAGTTGTGTCTACTTCATCTAGTGATCAAATGAACATATGTCAAGAGTCACTTTTCAATCATGATCAAAGTCCACCACCCAACAATGATCCAATCAAAGAAATTTCAACATCACTTGACCCTATTGCTAAAGACATTCACAATCTCTCTACTGCAATTGTTGAAAAATAATGAGCACATTGAAGATGTTTTTACCCCATCGGATGATCAACTCACCATACATCAAGAGCCACTTTTTAGTGATCTATTTCAAGGAGTGTTAGGATTACTTGATCCTATTGACATAATGCACGATCTGTTGACCTATGATCATGTTGAAAATGTCTCTACATCGCCTTATGAGTTAGAGGACATATCTCAAGAATTCATTCCAAAGCATGATCAACATTTTTCACCAAAGTCTAGCAGTGGTCCTTTCCAAGACATGTTTACCTCCTTTGACCTCATGGTTATAGATATTGAAGGAATCCTCAACTTAACACTTGATCCAAGTCCACTCAAAGATCAAGAGGATACTGATCCATTCCCCATGCCTAATGACGACATCCAAGAACCATTTCTAAGCAATCCATCCTTTGAAACTGACCCATGTCAAGAACTTGATCCAAAGCATGTTGAAAGCAACTCTGAAAACATTCAAATTCAAGAATTTGTATCTCCAAGATACTACAATGATCTAATGGACACTCTCCTATCTATGCAAGATGCACATACTCCTCCATCTACCCATGAGATGATTTATGTGGATGGACACGTAGATGATCTTCATTCAGAACAAGATTCCTTTACTCTTGATATTATTACACAAAAAGAGAAATTTATTGATTCCTACAGCCAAATAGAGTTGTCAACATCAGGATCAGATATATCCAAAATCCAAACTGAAGACATCATGTATGAAGATTTCCAACATTATCCACTCAAGGAAGTAGGTCAGACAGAACAAGATATTTCAGAGTTAGCAGAGCAGCAAATTGAAATAACATCATCTGCAGTGGTCGTTTATCAGAGAATGCATTCTAAACAGGAACCCTCAAAACAAGCAGAATCAAGGAACGAAGGTGCCACTACCACCATACTAGGGGAAACTATGTCTAAAGAAAACGTCAACATAGGGAGCACGAAGAATCCTTCTGATGAAACCAATGCCAATACTACAACCATCCACGCCACGAATCTTCATCCACTCATCAATCCATCCATGAATTGGGACCAACTTCAAAGGAAATATTTGAATCAAAGCACAATGAACATTATCAAAGCAAGAGAAGCTGAGAAGCATAATGGACAAATCAAATACGCATGGATACCAAAACATATAAAGAAAGATTATCCCTATCAAACTCCATCAGTCAAAGAAACTATGGGGAAAAATAAAAAGAGGAAAAGTATCCATCAAGGATGTCCACAAAATCAAAAGTAGGCTTTTCAAGTGACATAAAAGTATATCAAGCAGTTGGTCCTAATTCCATGCACACTTTGGTATCCACCCATCATTGCTCATCTTCCCAAGTTTGGAGAGTCAAAGGTTCCAAATTGTCAACGAATCCATCTCTTATCCCTAAACACACTCCATCCACGCCTCCACGCATGATATCCAATTCTCACATTGACCATGTATTGGAAATGACCCTTTCATAATCATAAGGATTTGAAGGCACTCTATCACGATGTGCGCACAAAGACAAAGTTAACTCTGGTATCGACAAAGCAAATCAAGAATCTGAAAAGTTGCATTCAAGTGCACGTATCTTAGCAAAGCAACTTCTTCAGGCAGGATACCGATGGCACATTATGATAGGGGCATCTACATCAACAACACCTTGTGATTCAGCATGAGCTTAAAATCTTCAGAAAATAAAAAAAATCAAAAATATGAAAATCCAAAAAAATCAAATTTTTTTGAAAATAGTAAAGATAAAAATCATCCTCTAGTGAAAACCCATGGGTGGTGCTTTGGGAAAGACCATGATGAAAACCTAGAAAAGCAGTCATGTGTAGAATCGAGCATCTACGTACACAGTTCAGGTGAAAGCATCTCATCCCATCCGTAATAAATCAAGCATTCCATCCATCTTATCCATAATAAATCCATTCATCCATAAAACCATTTATCCAATCCATTTTCATCCATGTGCATATATCTACATCCATCATCTGAGTTATCTTGATCTTGATGAAATTTTGGGGCACACTTTACGCTTGCTTATGATAAACATCTTGACATAGGTTGTTTTCATTGATCCTATCATACCCAGTGTTATCTAAGTCATAAAGCATTATCCAAATGAGCATTCCTTATCTGAACATTGTATCTTCTCACAAGATAATCCTTGGAATCCTTTGCATGCTTTCCATATCCATCCATCCATACACTTATCCAAGCATCCATCCATGACATTCCATACATTCTTAGACACTAGGGGCAAATATTTACATCTTGCTTCAAGAATAAATGTTGATCTATATCCTCCAACTTATGTGGCGATCTGAACATTGGAAAACGTGAAACCAAATTGGTCAAAGCATTTGTGATCCAAAATCCAAATCACTAGCCCATGGCACATTTTGACAAGAAGATGTTCCTTATCAGTCTTCATCTTTTATCGAACATCAATCCAAACAATCAATATCCATCGCATCTAATTTGCACGTCAACATCACATCAAATCATTCGAACAACTTTTGTTCCAAATCAAGCTTCATCAATCATGATCAATCAAATCCAATAAAAAAAATCATCATCTTGGTATATCCTTGTGTTTCTTAACACTATCCTTACATTGTTGTGCATCCTCAACAATGTTATCATCATCAATCTTGATCAATCAATCCTTGCATTGTTGTGCATCCTCAACAATGTTATCATCAATCGATCTCAACAATCCTTGCATTGTTGTGTATCCTCAACAATGTTATCATCATCATCAATCCATCGATTGATCAATCAACCTTAGCTTGGTTTTCAACAAAATCCCAAACAAGAGCATTGATATCATCATGCATATCCATATCCAAATCATCGAAATCATGTGAAAATCCAAAACATCAAAAAATCAAAATAAAAATATCAAAAACATGGAAATCAAACTCGTCATCTTGAGCTTAAACATAGGGAACTCATCTTTGATCAGCCCCGAGACACAAAATCCAAAAACATTCATAAAAATCTCACAAAATCAAAACATTTGAAAAAATCAAAAATCAAAACATTTGAAAATCAAAAACCCAAAAACAACCTCAAAACATTCCAAAACATCAAAACATCCAAATATTTGAAAAAATCCATTCATCTCATCTGCTTTCACTTTCGAAATAATCAATCGTCCATAATAAATTGATCATCACCTTCATCCTTTGGAAAAACAAAGCATAAACAATCACAACAAGTCAACAAAAGAAAACTTCAAACACAAAATCAAAATCGAAACAACAAACCTTTAAAACAAAATCAAACTCTTGATCATTTTCAAACATGTCAATCAACCTTATATCAATAGCCTATCAATCAACTTATCAACCATCATCATCCTATACAATGCATTTCCTAGGATATATCGTTCGACAATGGGCATCATTTTGGATATCACCTTGGATTCTTATCCTATCAAAACAAATCCCTTTGGCTAGAGGTATGAAGAACATTGGCTTGTTTGCATACTTGATCTTTTCTTTTGATTTATCTTATTGCGCTCATTCCAAGGACCTCTCGATGATATCCAACGAAGGATTTAGAGAGATAGGAATGGGGCAACGATCATTATCCTTTTGTCTGTTGTGCTTGTTGGATGTTCTTGTAAAATAACTTGGAAAATACTTACTTTGTTAGGTACGTCCTAGCAAGGTTTTTGTATGTCAAGTGTGAACAAGAATACCCCTATTTGTTTGTTGAGTCAAATTCCATCGCACTAGGTACAACGCCATCCTGGTTCTTTATACCTTGATGCATCATAGCTATGTGTATTATCAAACATAAGGTAAGTAGCCCTTTTAAAATCCCAATCCTTGATAAGAAAATTATCATCTATCATCATCTATCATCTCTAATAAAGTCTCGTCAGATCATGGACTTGTTGGATCCTCTTGTCATCATCTCATTTCTTCTTTCTTCTCTCCGTGCTAACATAACAACATCAATGCATCCATCACACATCCATAATGCATCCATCCTGCATCCACAAACCATCAACATTCTACATATCATCTCACATACATGTTCATCATCATAATATAGATCTGTTAGTTTAAGCATCTCATAAAATCATACATTTACTGCATAATCATAGCATATCACATCATCCATCTCATCCATCTCACATGCTAGTTTACTCATGAGATACATAGATCTATTAGCTGGTAAGTTGTGTTATGCTAGTTTACTCATGAGATACATGGATCTTGTAGCTAGAAAGTTGTGTTATTCTAGGAACGTCCATGGAAAATGATAAATGGTAGGTCTCTATAAATAGTGCATAAATTTCTAATGTCACGATTTGATAATCATGCCTCAAGGAGTGCATAAATGTTTAATGTCATGAGGAGAAATTGATAGCCATTCCTTAGGTTGGATTACAAACAACACTACCACCAATGGGGAATGTCAATAAGTCAAATATCACAAGATGCCAATGTGTAGATATATGAAATTAATAGGGTGATATGCCCCCCCCTTAAAATGTTAGCATACTTGCTACACTAATATTTTAAGGAAAATAATGGGGAAGAGGGGATCCTCAAGGAGGATGCGCACCTCCAAAATTAGTTATCCTTTCCCCCAAGTGTATCTAGGCAATGGAACGATGTTGGAAACTATTGTTTTGTTACCATTGATGAAGTATAGTTGCACATAATATTGTACCACCATGAATGGCAATGAGCACCTACATAGGGCTAAACATGCCACATAGTGAGGATCAACACAATAGGATTTAATTTATTATATTAGAAGGATCAATATAATAGAAAAGATTTACATCTGATGATATTTCAATAGGTACCAGGGTGAAAGCACGAAGTTGAAATCAGGCAAAACGAAATGAGATCTCGTTATTTAATAAACGAGATCCCGTTTTGCTTCGGGGTCCCGAGCCAGAAACAAGATCCCATTTTTAAAAAATAGGATCTCATTCTAAAATAGGATCCCATTCTAAAACGAGATCTTGTTTCTTAAAAATAGGAAGAAAAAAATGAGATCTCATTCTAGAACAAGATTTCGTTCTACAACAAGATCTCATTTCTTAAAAAATAGGATCTCGTTTTAAAATGGGCTATTAAAAAATGAGATCTATTTCTTAAAAAGTAGGATTTGTTTTAAAATGGGCAGTTAAAAATGAGATCCCATTTTTTAATGGCTCATTTCATGAAAAAAATATTTTTTTATGCTTTATGAAACAAGATCCCATTTTGAAAACGGGATCTTGTTTCATAAAAGCATAATTTATGAAACAGGATCTCGTTTTTTTTTAAATGAACTTTTTTTTAGGGTTTTGCCTTTTTTTTTGGTTCGGGAAAAGGCTTAAGGACCTAAACCTAAGCTTTGGACCTGATTTGACCTACAACTTGAAGGTCACGTCAATGTATGAAAATAGTGACTCTGGACATATGCCTGAAGACCTTTTTTGCAAATTTTTTTGACAAAATTAAAACCCATTATAGATGAGATAGTGTAGATTCCAAATATGTATTTTTTTTTAAAAATGGATTGTATTTTCTATTTTTCAATTAATTTATGATGAAACTAGTCCATAAACTTGAAATATCAAAGTTTTTTAGTATTTTAATAACTTTTTATTAAAATAATTTTTTGAAAAATGAATTGTACAAAAGCGTACTTCAAACAATTCTTTTCAATTTGAAAAAAAAAGATTCAAAAAATGATAAGTTTAAGTCATCTTATGTGTGATGTACACGACGATTTTTCAAAACAACAAATATGGACAATAAAAAATTAACAAAAAAAATATTCAATAAAAAATTACAAAAAATATCAAAAGTGTGCTTCAGTGAATTAAAAATCTTTTCCCAAAAGGATTTAGAAAAATATGATAATTTAGGTCAAAATATGGACGATGTACACGTGCATGGTATGGTAAAAAAAAGTGACTTTTAAAATAGTGGATTTTAGAAACGCCTATTGAAAATCAATTTGTATCATATAGGTATTAAAATAAATTACATATTTGGAAACTAGACTCTGACTACTACATTTTATGATTAGCTACTTTTTAAAGATTTCATCTCTAAGTGCTTCAAATTTTAAGGTCAAATGTGACAAATTCTAAAAATTTGAGGAAAACACTTCCACTTTTTGGCCAAAAAGTGGACTCAACTTCTTGTACACACCCACCATAACCATAGTATTATGTTAAAGGAGTTTATGCTTTTCTCTCTTTAAGGCATGGAAATCATTAGTAGAATTTTTGAACAATTGATGATATGTACAAAATATGAACTTTTTATGTTGTTTGGAATATTTTCTTTCACGTGATGGAGAAAGAGTGATCAGGCTAGCTTCAAGAAGTGTCCATAACATTTTTCTTTCCCGAATAAGGGTGTGGAGCAAGAATCAATCCTGCTTCTCGCAATTGAAAGTTTGATGGTGAGCTATAGTAGTGAATGAATATTTCATACAAGAGTGGAAGAAGAGGATGTTGGTAATCTAATCCCTTTGTGGAAAATTGTGGTGTGATATCTACATGAACCTTAACTCCTTGTTCCAATTTTTTTTTGTTGAATCTTTATTTGGAGATAATTTGGAAACTAGGGCCATACTGTGTCTCCAAATTGGAAGGAGTTGAATAAAACATATTATTAATTTGGTTAGGATGAGGGTATGAATATTTTTGGAAGAGGAAGAATCATTATTGGTATGAGAAGGAGAACCAAGTCCTTTGCAAGGATGTCAATCCATGTTATGTGATGGAATATGAAATTGAGGGGAATCATTATTATGCATAACTAATGGTTGGGGGATGAATTTTAAGGAACTCTATATGTGAGAAGAAAGCATATTAAGTGATGGTATGATAGGTTTTATAGGTTCTTGGTAGAGATGGGGGACATAAGTTATGTGGAGTGAATTGAGGTTTGCATTTAATCTTGGTGAGTTTTGCATATGGATTCTTCATTTATATTTGTTATGGTGGTGATAGGAAGGTTAGGTGAATGAAGAGTGGGAAAGGTAGTGTTGAAATCTATTAATGATCTCCTCCTACTACACTAAAATATCTTCTCTAGGAAGAGAGATATTGGAAAGGAAAAAACATGAGCTTCATCATTGGTCGAAGGAAGGTTACCAAAGGAACAAAATGAAACATCAACCAAGGATTTTAGAGAAGATAATATTTTGTCAAAAAAAATAGAAATATTGAAAGGAAAGATACAATTGAACAATTCATATTTAGAAAAAATGTTTAATGTTAGATGAAAAATAAATGGAATGCTTCTTTTAACTTTATAGAAAAAGCTTAAAAAATATAGCTATTACATAACAAAAAGAGAGAAAACAAAGCTGTTGAGAGCAAATTATCACTAAATCTCGGTGAAAACTAGCAGGATAGGGGTGTTGTGCACCCTAGTCCAAAATTGAAAGATTTTAATGTTTAAAAGTTTGAACAAATGAAGCTATAACCATATATCTCAAACTATGAAAATCCAAATCTGAAACCTAACAAAACCTTGGAAAATGAAGAAACCCTAAATTGTCTATGATAGGTACACAAATGCATGTATTTAAGGTTGTAAAAAGAATTCAAAGGAGCACATAATTCCAATTTTTTTCACACATGAATGTTTTTAGAATGCAAAACATAATAATCTATTTAATCTATTTCTAAAATACTAAGTGTGTGCAAGTGTTTCTACTCCTAAATATGCAAAATGAAATAAGAAATGCAAAGTAAAGAACACTAGACCACGTCAAAATTAGCCTAAGTTGAACACAAACAAAAGAAAAGATAAAGCAAGAGTGATTATACCTTTTATCTGTGTTGATCTCCTTGGTTGGTCCTTGATTAAAGCTTGGTTGTGTGCTCCTTTGATGGAAATGTGATGAAAAATGGATGCAAGATGGTTAAGATGCAAATGATGAACGTGGGTATGTGACAAAGTGAGCAAGATGGATGCAAGAGGATGAGAGCTAAGTATGAAAGTTCTTAAATGCAAAATATGTGCTTGATGATGACTTGAGATCTTGAGAGCATAAGTGTGATAAAATTCCTAATGTAAATAAATGAAGGAGAATGGGGGGTTATTTATAGAAGAAATTGAATTCTCTGGTCAAGATTGAGCCACCATAGTCAAGATGGAGGGCTATAGTGGTATGAGGACTCACAAGCCCTCACATCTTTTCATGTGGAGGAGGGAGTTTCCAAAGGACATGGTGAAATGGAAAGGGTACAAATAATGTGGAAGAAGGACAAGTGATGTGGAAGAAGGACAAGTACTTTGAAAGTACCTTGGGATGTGACTGATGTGACCTCTCAATGATCACATGGGGAAAAGGAGATTCCTTGGAGGAATAAAAGTGAATTTTAAATTCACATGGGGAAGACAAAAAGGAACTAAAAGTTCCTTGGGGGATGAGAGAGAGTTGAACAAGATGTTGATTGCACCAGCTAATTAGTGATTAGAAAACAGTTAGTGGCTAATGAAGATTAGATTAGGAGTCAACTTGCAAAAGTTGGAGGATGTGACACATCCTAATCAAGGATTAGACATGTGCACATCCCTAATAATGGGATTAGAAGGTGGATTAGGATTAAGTGAAGATTATGTGGGATGTGACATGTGAGGAATTGAATAAATGTCTTATTTATTTAATTATTTTGAGGAAAAGGGTAAGGTATTTAATTATTAGCTAAATATCTTATGGATTTAGAAGAATTGAAGGATATTAATTAAATAGCAACAATATTACTCAATTAATGCAAATAAGAGGATGTTTAGATGAAATGGGATAAATTTGGACAAATAGAAGTGTCCAAATTTGGATGTCTACATTTTTTCCCTCTTTGAAATGGTGTTATGAAATAGCATCATTTCAAAGAATATTAAAACATAGAACCTAGAAGAAGATGGTTAGATTGAGAAAGATGCCCCATTCATCAAAGGAGTGACTAGGAAGAAAGATGGTGGGGGTGAAGATGAAGATTAGGGATTGAGGATGCCTTCTCGAGAGGACATGCAGGTTCAAGAGAACACGAGTGTGCTCTCAAAATGGATGAGACGATGAAAGAGTATATGAGGAAGATGATGCAAAGTGATGGATAAGGGAGGATGATGAGTGAGAGGAGATTGGGAAGCACAAATGGATTTAAGGATAAAGGTGGTGTTGCCTCAGTCAAGCTACAAGCCAAAATGGGTTGATGATCGATGAAGTGTTGTCAATAAGGGAATGATATGTCTCGAAATAAAACAAGGATAGGGAATGATACATCCTGATAAGTGTTGTTGATGAGGGAATGATACATCCCAAAACAACACCAAAGGATAGGGAAGGATACATCCTGATGATGCTAATGAAAGTGTCATTGATGAGGGAAGGATACATCCCAAAACAACACCAAAGGATAGGGAAGGATATCCTGATGATGATGATGATGATGATGATGGTGATGATTAGATCGAGGCTTGTAACGATACGGGGAACAAAACCAAGGATGTGATTAGATGATTTATGCTAGATTGAATTGATGAGGATTGGATTGAGATGTGAGATGGACTAAATGATGGGGGATAAGATGTGTAGAATAACCAATCTATATTATTCTAAGACGGAAAAGCTGATGATAAGAGATTGGATGGATAAAGGAGGTAGAGTGATGAAGACTAAATGGATGGGGAGGATTTTGATAGATGAGAGGATGGGGATGGGGAGATGAATGTTTAGACAACCAAAATCATAGGTCATGGGTTGGGTAGGGAAGGGATGGAGGATACATGCAATGCAATGGAATGAGAGATGAAATGAAATCCTAATGCAATTTCCCATTTTTGGAGCACTGATTTTTTCTATAGCATAAGACACCGAGCGCCAGGGTATGTAAACCAAGGAGGATTCGTGTCTAATGCGTAAAAAAAACACAATAGACAAGAAGGCTATCCCAACACCCCAAAGTCATGAAGACCTTGGTCGAGCCAGACATTGGGATAACCACAAGCACAAAAGGATGCCCCAACATAACAAAAGGCCTTAGGGATCTTGGTAGGTACTACGTGTGACAACCCAGAAGATAGCAACAAACAAAAGATCAAGATATGCCCCTATGTTAACTAGCCAAAACACACTATGATATGATAGATCAAGGTGACCTTGACAAGGTATGATAGGGAGCTCAAATGATAAATAAAAGCCAAAAGTATCAAAAGATCACAATCAATTTCAAACGTTCTTTACCATATGATCAAAGGGGATGGATGAGATTGATGAGGTTTGTTAGGAAGGATGCATCCTATTGAGACCAAAGATGGATACTAAACTAAAATATTGATATGACGTAGGACATTCGATACTAATTGAACCTAATGATAGCAGTGGATCTTTCTTGTTAAGAAATAGCTAGGTGGGGACATACTTGACAACATGACACAAGACACAAGATACAAGACACAAGACTGAACCACCCTAAAGACCTAGGGGCTCAAGGGCCGATCGAAGATTATCCTTTCCTGCATGAAAGCGAAGAGCCCTCATAGTTTGATAAAAGTCCATGGATAAAAGCATAAAGAGAACAATCGAGACCACGATGGATGACAAAAATTGGATGGAAAAATGCCCTGGGGTAGATCAAATGATTGACCTTTCCTACGTGAAAGTGTAGGGGCAACGTAGTTCGACAAAAACCAACGACCAACCATGGATAAAGGATGATGAGATGACCAGGATAAGTGGATAAAATGATAGGACCGATATGATGAGACAAGATAGACCTGTTGGATAATATAGGATGATGGTGATCATGTGTAGCTCAAGGATGGGATAGCTATCCAAATCATGAAAATATGAATTGGGAGGATGACATGATGGAGAGATGAGTGATGAGAAATGATAGGAGATTGGAAAGGCATGTAAAAGAAGCAGGAGTGATGACAATGAGATAGATGGTATTAGGTTGCATGGGGGGAAGCCTATAGCCAGATACCAATGAAAAGGGGTTATGAGATGGGATGAGGATAGAGATAAAGGGATGGATATATAAAGATAAGGAGATAGGAAGATGCTAGGACAAATGGATAAAAGGGATATAGATTTGGATGGGGAAAAGGTTATTAGATGGATAGATGGAAAGGTAAGGATTTGGAAGATGGATGGATAGAGAGATAAGTATGTAAATATGAAAGGTATACTATGATGGATAGGATGAGGAGACGAAAGGGACTATTTAGATGGATAAAAAGATAAGGATGGGGATATGGAAAAGATTGTTTGGATGGATAGGAAGATAAGGATGGGGAGATGGAGGGGACTATTTGGGTGGATAAGAAGATAATGATGGGCAGATGAAAGGGATGCTATGATGGATAGAAAGATAAGGAAGGGGAGATGGAAGGGATGATATGATGGATGAATGATCTCTCCAAGGACTTATGTCACAAAGGAAGATAGATGCCCCCACTCTAGGTATGTCATGTGTGATGAGGCAGGAGGGATGGAAGATAAGTGGATGGGAAGATAAAAGGGATAAATGTAGGAGGATATGATGGGTGGATAAGGGAAGGAGATGGATGGGGATAAGGATTGGGATAGTGTGACGATGAGGGGGATGTATGCCAAGAGATGTCCAAAGCATGTATAGATGTTTTCCCCTATCTATATCAAGATCACAAGGAGGATGGAGGGGTTGGGGATAAATGGGACAAGTAGGATGTGTAAGATAGGTTGGATGGAGGATATGGGAGAAGGGGAGGCAGTTGCCTCCAAGTTTGGAAGTAAAGTGGATGGGGGATTTACATGTGACGCCTATTTGCCAGGTTTTTATAATGGTATTTATTCAAGGCGCTTGTTTGCCAAGTTTTCACCATTGGAAGAATTATTTCTCTTTACTTTTGTTCTCTTCTTTTCTTTTCTCTTTTTTTTTTTTTGGATTTTTTTGGATAGATGGTGGATGAAGATGGATAAGGATAGATATGTGGATAAGTGGATTTAGAAGACATGTGATAAGGAGATAGATGAAGGACTCAAGCATCAAATTTTCTATGAGGTATTAAGAGCCCATGTGTGAAGTGACCATTGAATGTTGGTACAACCTTATTAGGATAAATGGATTATGTAAGAGAATGGATTAAAGGGATTTGATGTGGGAGATATGTGGGATAATGGATGGGATGTTGGAAAGGGTATGGATGGAATGATTGTGTAAGTGTGTGATGGGGTTATGAGTTTAGGACCAATATTGGCACATATGGTGGTGGAGGTGAAATGATAGGAGGATTAATGGATGAATGTTGTGGGGATAATGGAGGAGATGGGATAGGGAATTTTGGGACATAAGGACCCAAAACATATTTAGGAGATGGTGGATGAGAATAATTAGCTTTTGTATTAGCAACTTTGGATGTTGTTATAGATTTTTCATTTGAAGGCATTGTATCTTTTTTCTTTGGGATCCACATGGTCTTGATTTTTGCTTTGGTGGGCCTTTGAGGCCTATAGATTTTATTTGGATTTTGAATTTGATTTTTCTTTTCTTCAATGTGTCTTTTAGAGGGGACATGGGGAGCTTTGGATTCGTGTGGATGTTTAGATTTATGCATTGTTATTTTAGCATCCAAAGTGCTTTTGATAGCAATGGGATGGGTTCTAGGAGATGTATGAGATGGAGAAGACATGAATGGCGTGATAGAGGTAGGATTTTGGGAATGATATGTGGATGGAGGATGTGTAGGTACATGCCTTTGTTGATCCTGATTAGGGAACATGAGAGTGGGATGTTTATGATGGGTGACATGGATGGGTGACAGATGGATGAAAGGATGAATAGGACAAGATGAAGTTGATTTTGGGATATAAGGACCCAAAATAGACGTGGTACCTAGAGGATGTGTGATGGTGGGTGGAGAGACATAAGGACCCAAAATGGATGGAGTAGATGAAGGATGGGAGATGGTGGATAGAGGGATGTAAGGACCCAAAATGGATGGATCAGGTGAAGGAGGAATGTGGATGGTTGTTTTGAGGGAATACAATAGAGGAAGGGGGATGGCAGCAACTGATTTGGTGGAGCGATAGGAAAAGCCTATATTTCTTTTGGAAGAGGCTCATTGAGGATGTATAGAGGTTGTACCAACATCTTTAGATTGTGAGTCTTGAGAGATATGTCCAAGACCTTGTGTACAATTTTTTTCTTTTACCACGATGGGCTCTAAGATACCTTGCTCATGAAGGCCTAAATTTTTTTCTTGATAATTCATGTTCTTGAGCATTCAATCCATGATATGATTTTTGTTATTTTGGAAGAATGATGTGAGTCCATTATTAGGTGGGGGATGATGGGCAGCATATATGCTTTGTTTTTCTTCTGCAAGGAGACCACCATGGAATAATGTGAGAGTACCAAGGGGATATAAAATCGGTGAGGGAATAGTAGGTTTAGGCGACGATGGAGGATCATGAGATGGAGATGATGGGATAGCAACATCTTGATCGAGACAAGGGAGTGGTAAGGGATCAAGAGAGGTACTAGGTGACATGATAAGATCTGGATTTGGGGTAGCAGGTGATAAGGGCTCATGCGATGGAGATGGAGATAAGGGCTCATGAGATGGAGCAATGGAATCAAGGGGATCATGATATGGAATGGATGGGGGACTGTGATCGTGAGGTGGACTAGATGGGATGGTAGGATCTTGATCTAGAGAAGGGGATGTGTTGGCATGCTTTGGATCGAGCTCTTGGCATGACTCATCATGTGCAGGAAGCATGATAATGGAGGAATGTTGGATGGACTCCAAAAGCGGGGAAGATGGAAGGATGGGAGATTCATGGCATTCATGGGAGTGGATTTCAGTGCTACTAGGAGTGGGAAGAGTGGATTGGATTTGTGTGTCTTTGTTGTATTGGGTGGATCTAGGTGTAGGAGGAGTGGATTGAATTTGGTTATCTTCGATGGGCTCGATAGATCTTAGAGTAGGAGATGGGGACTCAATGGATTCAGTGGGTTTGATGATTTCAGCGGTTTGAGTGGTGCTAAGGGTGGTAACATCAATGATAGGTGTGGTGCGGAGAAGGGTCTCATCACTAGTGACCGTAGATGATGGATTGGGATAGCATGGTTCCACGACTACAATGTGTGGAGTGGGGGATTTCTTCTTTTTCATAAGTCCTTGGAGAACTTCTAGGGTGAGAATGGTGCATACTCTAGGTTTAGCTAGGGTGATGGGCATAGATGAAGGATTAGGGATTGGTGAAGGATTGTGATTATGGGGTGGTGGACTAGGATTTAACAGAGGAATGGGATTGGATGGGAGACTAAGAGTAGATGGAGGATTAGGATTGGAGGGGGGATTGGGATTAGATGGGGGGTTAAGGTAAGAATATCATGATAACAAACTAGAATAGGAAGTTGTGGGTGGTTGGTTGATGTTGGAGGAAGTAGATGACGAATTAAGATAGGAATATTGGGATGGTGGATTAGGATAGGAAGACGCAGATATTGGATTAGGATAGGTAAATGGGGGTGTAGGATTAAGATAAGAAGGTGTGGACGTAGGATTAGAATGGGTAGACTAGTAAGGAGGATTAGGATAGGGGGACATGGATGGGTAATTGTAATAGGAGTATTGGGATGGTGGATTAGGATAGGAAGATTGGGAGGATATATTGGGATAAGAGGATGTGGGTGGTGGATAAGAAAATTATGTAGAGGAAGGATATGATGGAGATGCAAGTGAGGAAGATAATGGATATCCCTTGTCAAAGGTAGCATAAGGAGTGTTATTAGGTGTGGGTGGAGACGTAACAGGATAGCCCAGAGAGGTGATTGGATTTTGGATGACACTTGGGGAAAGCTTTCTAGCAATGATAGCGTCAAGGGGATCTATGCCATATACATCTTGATCAACAAGACTTTCATTATCATTGTCAACGCAATTAGGATTCCCCTTGACTACAATTTTTGGTTGCATCGATGGAGGATAAGGATTCATGATGTCAGATGGGATGGATACGAATTGAAAAGATGGCAATAGACAATTAGAAGGAAAGAAAAGATGATGAAAAGGTAAAGATTTGTTTTGATATCAGGAGATCTTGGATGTAGGTGGACTAAAGCTCATATTGGAATTTAAGCTCAAATTGGGATTGGATCAAAGCTCAGATTAGGATGATTGGAGGATGTGATGGGATTAGACTGGATAAGATCGATTGATGAGATGATTTGATAAGATTAGATGATGGATTAGATAGGATGATGAAAGGGATTCTAAACCACGTTCAGAGATCACCCTAGGTGACTTAAGGCGTTGATTGATTGGATAAAAGGACAAATAGATGATTGTGACACCAAATCCACCTTGAGATTGAAAGCAGATTGATTGGGCTAAAGATGATAACTGACTCAAGACAAATGACAATCCTAAGAAAATGTGAGTGATGTCAATTGAATGCAGACACCTAAGTTAATTTAGATAATAACCTCTAAAATGAATTTTAGGGGATTTGGATCAAGAAAATGGTGATGGATACATAACCTAGAGTTGTTCTAAGGTGTACCTATTTGATTTAGATGATGAATGGATAACCTATAGATGGATTGAAGTGAAGATCATCGATGAATGGAAGATGAAAATGGACTGGATGGAAAGGACTAGGCCTAGTCGCCCCTCTTAGGGTGGGGTCACCTACCTAGATTTTGGACTCTCAGAATAGTTAGACGGGCCCTCGAAATGGGTAGATAGACTTGCAGAACAAGTAGACGGATACTCAGAACAAGGAGATGGATGCTCGAAATGAGAGAATGAATTCTTAGAACAAGGAAAGGGATGCTCAAAAGGGTAGACTGACTCTCGGAATGAGGAGATGAAAGCTCGGAATGGATGAGGGAATACTCGAAATGAGGGAATGGATGCTCAGAACGAGGAAAGGGATGCTTAGCACGAGCGAAGGGATACTCGAGATGAGGAAAGGGATGCTCAAAAGGGTAGACTAACTCTCAGAACGAGGAGATGAAAGCTTAGAACAGATGAAGGAATACTCAGAATGAGGGAATGGATGCTCAGAATGAGGGAAGGGATGCTTGAAAGGGTAGACTAACTTTTCAAACGAGGAGACGAAAGCTCAAAACGGATGAAGGAATACTCAGAACGAGGGAATGGATGCTCAGAACGAGGAAAGGGATGCTCAAAAGGGTAGACTGAATTCTTGGAATGAGGAGACAAAAGCTCAGAATGGATGAGTAGATACTCAGAACGAGGAAACGAATGCTCGAAAGGGGAGACTGACTCTTAGAACGAGGAGAGATGTGTGGGATGGATGAATGGATTGACTAAACGGGAGACAAGATTAGCTGTTCAGGGAACAAATTTTCCCAAACTGATGGAAAACTTACACAAGAAGGTGGCACACACCTATTCACTGAAAATAGGCAAAAATGATGAAAGATGATAGAAAATGGTTGACAGAATGACTTAGATGGAAAAAGGGATTGGTCATTTTTGGAGCTAAATCACCCATCCAAGGGGCACAGTCACCCAACTAGAGGGCGAGGTTGCCCAACCTAAGGGCACAGTCACCTATTCTAAAGAATGGGAAAGAATGACAGAAAATGATTGATAAAACGATAGAAAAAGCAAGCAAAAATGCCTGTTTTAGGGCCTGGTCACCCCTCTGCAAGTCCTAGCTGCCCTTGTTGAGGGCATGATCACCCAACTAGGGGGAAAGGCCACCTATTCTAGGGAGCATATGAGAACAATAGAGAATGACTAACAGAATGGTTGAAAAGAAAGCAAAAATGCTCGTTTTAGGGCCTAGTCACCCCTCTATAGGTCCTAGATGCCCCTGTTGAGGGTGTGGTTTCCCAACTAGGGGGAAAGGTCACCTATTCTAGGGAACAAGTGAGAATTATTGAAAATGACAAAGAACGATGACAAACAGACAAAAAAAAGCTAAAAATGCCTGTTTCAGGGCCTAGTCGCCCCTATTGAGGGTGTAGTCTTCCAAGTAGGGGGAAACATCACCAATTCTTGGGAATGAGTGAGAATAATAGAAAACAACAGAGAAAAACTAATAAAATGGTCGTAAAAGTAATAAAAAATGCTTGTTTCAGGGCCTGGTCACCCCTTTGCAGGTCCCAGCTGCCCCTGTTGAGGGAATGGTCACCCAAGTAGGGGGAAAAACTACCTATTATAGGGAACAGGTGAGAATGATTGAAAACGACAAAGAACGATGACAAAACAGATGAAAAAGCAAGCCAAAAATGCCTGTTTCAGGGCCTAGTCACCCCTCTACAAGTCCTAGCCATCCCTGTTGAGGGTGTGGTTGCCCCTCTAGGGGGAAAGGCTGCCTATTCTAGGGAACGGGTGAGAATAATAAAAAATAATAGAGGATGATTGATAAAATAATTAAACGAGTTCCCCAAATGACACAACGGGTTCCCCGAAGGATGAGACAGGTTCTTCAAATGAAATGAATTCTCTAAATGGACTATCGGGTTCATGGAATGAGGGAACAGACTCATAGATGCATGGAATGAGAAAAAGAACTGGCAAAACAATCGATTGTGAGGCAAGAACAACTGTTTAAGATGCAAAAATACCTATTTGGGCATGGTCGCCCCTCTTCAGGTCATGGTCACCCCTCCTAGAGTGTGGTCGCCCCTCTTAGGGCCTCGTTGCCCCTGGACTAGGCTTGGTCACCCCTCTAAGTGAAAGATGAACAATTTTGACTCAAATAGATTGGAAAATGACTAAGACAGAGGGCAGGGTCACCCCTCTTGAGGTCGAGGTTGCCCCTATTTGGGGCATGGGCACCCTTATTGACAAAACTAAACCTGACTTAGGAAGAATGGCTATGGAAAAGGAAAGAAAATACTGTAAACAACAAGCAAAAGGTATGGCTAACTTGACTAATAAGATAATCACTGGTTTCGCATAGAAAAGATAGTTCAAACAACACAATCCTAGGATGAAGGGTATGGCCAACACGGTCCTCTAACTAGGCTAAACAAGGCGATCTAAGAAGTCCTCAATATATGCTCAGTATGTGAGGCACAACCGTGAATACCATCTCATCACAAGCTTGAGTCAAGAACCCCAACGAGATACTAAAGGCTCAGACCAACTCTTCACGTCCATCTAGGTATCACCCTAGCTTTGATGCTCCACCAGACATGATGTGACTGGATTGGGGTACAACTTTGGCCCTCCCCCCTTTATATACCCCACTGGTACATGTGGTTGGGATCATCTTTTGGGGTAATAAAATCCTCAAGCAAGTCCCACTAAGAAAATAATGCTAACCATTTTCAACTACTCCCCAGGCTCACACGAAGTGCAAGGGGAAAGTTTGAACAATGTAACACCCCCTTGGGTAACGTAAAGGACTTAAGTAAGGTATGATTTCTCTTCACCCAGGATCGTCAAATGGTGCAAGGGGATTGAATACATCAATATCTTACTTACAAACAAACCAAACAATTTATTGACTCCCCTACTTAGACTGTGTGCCTAATTAGTGTGAAAATGAAAGCAAACAACTAACTAAATGTCTTGGTCCTTTCGTCCTGCAACAAATGTGTTAGTAGTTTGACCTCTGATCTTTGTTAAGCGTGAAATAACTGCTCAAATGTTAGTAAAAAACCTTCACAATCACCAAAAACATAAGTTAGGGGGTTAGTATAAATCAAAACGATAGAAAATAGGCCCCGAAAATGAGTTAAAACATTATTTTTACCTCAAACAACTCTATTTGGACCTAGTCGCCCCTCTGCAGGTCCTGGTCCCCCCTTATAGGTCCTAACTACCCCTCTAAGGTCCTAACCACCCCTCTGCAAGTCCTGGTTGCCTATCTAAGGGTCTGGTCGCCTCTGTTGCCAAAACAAAGAGTGAAACTAATTGTTCTCTCCTAGAAAGGCATATGTGTTTGGGCATGGTCACCCCTCTGCAAGTCCTGGTCGCCCCTCTGCAGGTTCTGGTTTCCTCTATCAGGGACTGGTCACCCCTCTGTAGGGTTTGTTCGCCTCTGTTAAGGCCTAGTCACCCCTTTGTGTCACCTAAACCTACAAAATGTCAAAAAACAACAAACGTGAGAGTAAAAATGACCCATTTGTGGGTCCCACCGGGTGTGCCAGAAATGTGTGCAAGTGTTTCTACTCCTAAATATGCAAAAAAATCTAAGAAATGCAAACTAAAGAACACTAGACCAATTCAAGATTAGCCCAAGTTGAACACAACCAAAAGAAAAAAAGAAGCAAGAGTGATTATACCTTTTATCTATGTTGATTCCTTGGTTGGCCCTTGATTGAAGCTTAGTTGTGTGCTCATTTGATGGCAATGTGATGAAAAATGGATGCAAGGTGGTTAAGATGTAATGGAAGATGCAAATGATGAAGGTGGGTATGTGAAAAAGTGAGCAAGATGGATGCAAGAGGATGAGAGCTAAATATGCAAGTTCTTGAATGCAAAAGATGTGCTTGATGATGGCTTGAGAGCATAAGTGTGATAAAATTCCTAATATAAATGAATGAAGGAGAAGGGGGTTATTTATAGAAAAAATTTAATTCTCTAGAGAATTCAACGGTCAAGATTGAGCCACCATGTCTAAAGATGGAGGGCTATGGTGAGTTGAGGACTCACAAGCCCTCACATCTTGTCATGTAGAGGATGGAGTGTCCAAAGGACATAGTGAGATGGAAATGGTACAAATGATGTGAAAGAAAGACAAGTGATGTGGAAGAAGGACAAATACTTTAAAAGTACCTTGGGATGTGACTGATGTGACCTCTCAATGATCACATGGGGAAGAGGAGATTCATTGGAGGAATAAAAGTGAATTTTAAATTCACATGGAGAAGACAAAAAAGAATTAAAATTTTCTTGGGGAATGAGAAAGAGTTGACCAAGATGTTGATTAGATCAGCTAATTAGTGATTAGAAGATAGTGAAAAATGAAGATTAGGATCCAACTTGCAAAATTTGGAGGATGTGACACATCCTAATCAAGGATTAGACATGTGCACATCCCTAATGATGAGATTAGAAGGTGGATTAGGATTAAGTGAAGATTATAGGGAATGTGACATGTGAGAAATTAAATAAATGTCTTATTTATTTAATTATTTTGAAGAAAAGGGTAAGGTATTTAATTATTAACTAAATACCTTAGGGATTTAGAAGAATTTAAGGATATTAATTAAATAACAACAATATTACTTAATTAATGCAAATAAGAGGATGTTTAGATGAAATGGGATAAATTTGGACAAATGAAAGTGTCCAAATTTGGATGTTTACACTAAGAAAAATGCTTTATACTTTATGTTCTATGGAAAGAATAATGATATTCTTTGTTTCCAAAATTTAAACATGATATGCATGGACATGAGCAACAAGCCTTTCATATAACATAATATTTAATTAGATTACAAAATAAATGATGTATGCATCAAAAATATTGCAAGTGTAGGAGAGGCTAGGTTCACCAAAATGTGATATAGTGAAATGGGATCTAAGGTTAATGGCTAACCTAAATCACTCATTCCACCATAGGACATTGGGGAACACAAATGACCAAGAGAAATTATTTGGTTGTTTTCCTCAAGGAAGAGCCAGATTATTTGGTCAAGGTTTTGGTCTCGTTTGTGTGGTGGATTGATGATGAGATGATTGAGATTGATATTACCAATTAGGTAGATTAAGAATAAAGAGAGGGACTATCACAAATTAAAGTAGATCTAGGTAGTGCAAACAAAGGGGCACCTATGATATGAACTTGAGGCTGATTTGAGTAGACTAAGGCATTGGGTACCCTAGTTTGAAGATGTTGAATTCCCATATTTGAAAATAAGTGCAGGTACAACAAGTTCTAAAAGCCTTTGACTATGAAAATTCAAGTCTAAAGTTTGATAGTTTGTCAATTATCAACTTTGTTCTAATTCAATGAGAGAATGTGTTTGAATGCTTGTCTTAGGGTTTTGATATTTTGAGATCCTCAATCCTCTTCAATCCACTTTAGAGCTATAATCTACTAGAAGGAAAAGGGAAGAAGGGTTGTTTTGTATAAGAGATTGCTTGGTCAAACCTCATTTTGGTGTTTCCACCTCCACAAGCAACTATGATAATAAAGATATAAATCACGTACTATTTGGAGACTAGAGGAAAATGGATAAAAATGAATGATAAATGACAATGTTGTAACTTACCACTTAGATCTACATTCCTTGTTGAACTAAAGTCATTTGGCTCATCTCATACAAGGTGAAATTGATAAGTGGTTGAAGATCTTGCAAATATTAGTGCTTATAACAATAGTAAACTTAAAATATGAAACATCTTACTATGTGTAAACATGAATTTGTCGATGTGTTGTAGACATGAATTGGTTAAAAGAGTGTTGTAGATATGTTGTTTATTTTTCTCTTGAAATCACTTTAATTTTCTTTAGAATGCTCAAAAGATATTCAAATTTCTTAAATGTTTAAATGGAGGGAAAGTCTTATATTTATATGAGTTTCAACATATTTCACATTAATTGCTATGTCAAGCTAACAAATTATGATTTTTAATTTATAAACATATTGATGCCAAAAATAAAATATGATATTTAGCACCTGATTAGGATGGATAGGGGCACTAGGGTGCCCTAGTCTAGGCCTATTTGATTTTTATATATTCATTAAATAATATTTAATTTAATTTCCCAAATTAATTTAGTTGCCCAAAAATAGCAATTAAATAGGTAATAAATAAGCATAATTGGGTACAAGCACTTAAGAGAGTCAAACATAATGTGAAATTGTTAAGGGTGACAATTTACAACACTACAAATATTACCTATGAATATAATTCAATTGCAACCATGTTCCAATTTAGATAAGAGAAAGATCCAATGGGGGGAAGAAGAAAATGGTATGATGATATCATTAATGAAGGCATTATTATTAAGGGTTCTTAGTTTAAAAAGGCCAACTTACATTGTGATATATTGGTCTTTTCGAATATGTCTATCATATCCCATGTGTTTTACATCCTTTCTACCTATTTTATCGAGGAGGGGTTTGGTAAATATGATTTAATTATTACCAAAGATGTTACGAACAATCATAACTTGAAAACTCTTTGGATTGTTCTCCACCTTATTATTCTTTGGCAACTGTTAGCTTGGCATTCTAGTGATAAATGTTTAGTATTATCTATGCTATTCTACAGTTATAGAGCTCTCTATACCAATGTTAAGGTGGTAGTTTTGGATTTGAATAAGTTTTTTGGGAGAATGAAGGGTAACAATAGCCTGCATTATATGAAAATGGGTGGTCCTCAAAAGAGAATGAAGCTGGTGAATTATGGCAGTTTGAAGTAGAATGTGGAGTTATGGGAGATTTTTGTAAAAGTTAGGTTGGCATCCTTCCAAGCTATGCTAGGATACAATAACACTCTAACCTCTAAATTCATCAACTCATGGTGGGGAGGTCAAGTGTCTTTTAACACTATTAACTTTTTGGTCATGCCTCAACTGATTGCAGAGGCTACGGGGCTAGCCAATGAGGGGATGAAGATAGTTAAGAAGAACAATGGAGAACATTAGAAATTTGTGGATAGCTTATTTGAAAAAGGGGAGAAGCTCAAAATATTTTAGGATGGATATGCTTGTCTCGACCTCCCTCCACCATAAGTTGTGGTAAGCCTCTATGTAATGCATTATTTTACACTCGAGGTTCGCTATATGACTATGCATGCTTATCATTTTCCTATTCTTAATCATATTAGTCACAATGAGGAAACCAATATTCCTTTCTATCTTTTCTCATCCCTAAAACAAAGCATTGAGAAAGGTGTGTCTCCACCCTTGCATCAAGGCCTTATTATGGCTTTGTATAAATGTGTTTACAAATAATCCACATGGAAAACCTTTGGACTTAGGTTATGATATCCCTCCCAAGAATATTTCTCTAAAAAATGCTAACCCTCCTGAGAATGTTAATCTTCCTTATGATAAAAAAACTCAAAATTCCACTATCAGGATCGAGCCTATTAGTTGCAAGCCTTCACCTTCTGATAATGACCATGCTTTTGGAAGTAAAAAAGTTGCCTCTAAAAATAAGAAACCCAAGCCTAAACCTACTCTACTTGCTATGGAAATGGAATTGTTCAAGTCTACCCCAAAAAATAGGAAACACTCCCCCTTGATGTTGGAACCTCCTAAAAGCAAAAAGTTGGTACCAAAAAACCCTAAAAAATCATAATATCATTACTATCATCGAGGATGATGAAGGTTTATGTGCTTCTAATAAAGGTGGGAGGAGGTACACTCGCCCAACGAAAGTTGCTTCTGTGGAGAAGGGGGATAAGGATAAAGGAAAACAATTGCTCTTGATAGGGAGGATCTAGCATTCTCTTTTAGTGAGGAATTTGAAGTGGTGAATGATGATGAAAGTGAAGGGACTAAAAGTGAGGATTATAGTGAGAAAGAAGGGGATGAGAAAGAAATGGAGGAGGACAATACAATGGAAGATGAGGAGTATGTGGAAGGTGATGATGTTATTGAGGCTGGTGTTGTGGCGGGTCAAGAAGAGACTGATAAGGACTTCTTTTTTCCCCCGATGGATGATATAAAGAATGTTACTAAAGGTGATTTGATAAATCAAATAAATATTTTGCAAGTTAAAATGGAAGAGATGGAAAGTGCAATTTGCACACTGATGGTTATGGATGGCCTAATGAAACATGATGTTGTTGGAACTGTTTTGAGGAAAACTAAAATCAGGAAACAACTCAAGAGGAAAGGGAAGCTAATGGAAGATAAAGATATTGCTAATGCTAGGGACAATGACTAGAAGGAGTTTATCTCCGATCTTGGGGATAACTGGGAGCTGATTACTACTTTAAAAAAAAAAAAGTTATACAGTTATGTTGCTTTTTGGTTTTTAGTTGCGTTGGCTACTTTTTTAAATAGTTTTATTAAGACTTTTAATCATGTTGTTCAAACTATATAGACTTATCTTTTTGGCTTGTGGCCTATTTTTTACATATGTTTTTGATGATGATAAGAGGCCTACATGCCTTGATGGTAGTATTCTAGCCTGTATGTCCATATATGGTCCTATAAGGTTGGCTAGTGTTGTTAATGTTTAGTTGTTTAGTTGTTTGGTTGGTTGTTGTTTTGCCAGCCTATTTTTCTGTACTATTTTTGCTTTGTTTTTAACTGTTGTATGGGATCAGGGCCCTTCCTTGCTTGTCTAATAAAAAAATACTTAATACATTATTTTTGTGTCATTGAGTGGAGAATCCCAAGACCATTTCATTGTATTGATTTGTGTCATTGAGTGGATAATCCCAAGACCATGCCATTGTATTGATAAAATACTTCTATTGTAGATTTCATTAGAGGTGCCACTAGGGGGGATTCTACTCATTTGTTGTTGCAATAAATTAAAGGATTCGTCACAATTTTTTTTTCCAATTGTGTTATCCCAATCCTAGCCAACATGACCATGAAACTAGCATGTAGTCCCTAAGTTGATGAACATACTTGAAAGGTGTAAGGTTTTCCTAGATCTCACACACCTAATTTCTATGTTTACCTCTCTCATTTGACAAGCAACTCACAAAAAGGTTCATCATAGTTCACACACGATAATTTCTTCTTTTTATCCATTGTATGTTTATATTCAAACAACTTGATCTTGAAACTCTATTCTTACACACATTTGTGTATGCAGTTTCTAATTATTACAAGATGTATGCTTAGGCTAGCACAAAATTAGCAAATCAATTCACAATGAATAAATTCAAAAGATCCAAACTCTTCTCTAAAACATAGCCTTTTTAAATTGTCCCTATAGTTAACATCCCAATCTAGTCAATTTAACTAAATATTGAACCCCCTTAACCCCTCAATCGCCTACTATAAACCCTACACATGTCATCAACCCTGAAACATGTCTAGACAAGTTCTTGTTCCTAAACATGACATTGGGTCTACAACCCAACTAAAATTATCATAGACTAAGTAAATGAAATAGAGAATGGTTTTCCCTATTAATCATTATCACCTTGGATTTTGTCAAATAATGTTCCACCAAAGGCTACCAATGATTGGGATATTGGAAAAAAATCATATGGGATAGTGTACATGCACTTGAACCTTTATGGAATGCAAATCAAGCTCTCTCTATGTTTTACATGTTTAAAAACTATTTGCATAGGGTGACATGAATGTGAGGTTTCAAAATAGTTAGGAGGAAGAAATTTTGGAGCTATAGAGGTCCCCTATGCATTTATCAAATAGAATCCCATCCTTAGACACCTCCACCATGGCTTGCAAAAGATAAAAATAAAATAAATAAAAACAATAAGAAATGATGATGAAATACATGAAAAACCAAGCAAGCATAATATCTAATTAGCTTTCATTTCTTCTTTCTGATGTATCTTAAGTTATTTTTTATTAATGTTAAGTTGGTAAAATTAGAGATGCTCATATACCATGTTTTAATTTATATTTTGGCTAACCATGCAAAGCATGGTAGGCCCTCCCCAAATATTTGTTATGGATGATAGTAAGGATTAAATTCCCCCTTGGCCCTTCCAACTTTCTTGAAATTTTAACACGTGGTGCTACTAAGAGTGGCATGAGAAAAATTACAATTAAATTTCCTAAGCTTACCTTGCCTAAGTCTAGTGAGCCTTGAGATTAGGTTGATTTTTCTAAGAAAAAGGTTGACAAGATTGAAGAAGATGAGATGTTTATAGGGAGTATGAAGGACTTGCTATGTAAGAAGTTCAAATCTAGTAAGGGGACTCATGTGGTTTTGTAGGTTGATAGTAATCAATCCATGGGATTCAAAAGTTATACTAGGAGGCTATTAAGGAGAGTGTCCTTTTTATGAGATTATGCTTTCTAGAGTGTGACAATTATTTATAGATTTAGTCTATGTGGGGAGTTAGGAAATATTGAGTGGGACAATTGGAGATTAACTTAGAGTTACACCATAATATTATGAAATGGTTTTTCAATGTAAATAGTAGGCTCAAAACTAAATTAGATTCTCTTCAACTAAATGAGTTTGATGGCCCCCCTCCCTCATTAAGTGCTAATTATGGACAATGGGACAAGTTGTGAGAAATTTCTACCTTCTCAAGGAGGAGAGAAAACTCTAAAATGAAAGAACTAACATGCTTCATAACTAACTATGCACTATAAATGAAGATTTGATGAAAGTCCTACAATTTAGTAGAACTATAAAAAGTAATTTCTTAGTATACTATGCTCCAAGAAGAGAAGAAAAGGGGATAGTTGGACTTAGGCCCTAGCATGCATACTAGAAAAAATATTGATTTTTTGTCAATATTTATCACACATCCATCATAATAGTTATTGTGCTAGAGTTGGTACTAATAAAACAAGGCATCTTGTTCCCAATCAAGGGAAAGCCCTGATATATAAATTAGACACAAAAATAATAATAGCTATCGCATATTCATCACAAAGTTATTGTGCCAAAATAGGGACTAATATAACAAGGCTTTGTATTCCCAATCAAAGACAACACTTGATAAAATAAATTAGACACAAAAAGGTAACATTTTATCACATATCCATTACAATAGTTACCATAGAATAGCAAAGGCTAATAAAACAAGGTTTTTGGTTCTCAACCAAGGAGAAGCCCTAATATAAAAATTAGATGCAAAAATAACAACAATTATCACATATCCATCATATTAGTTATTATGTTAGAACATGGACTAATAAAACAAGGCTTTTTGTTTCCAATAAAGGACAAGACTTGATAAAAAAATAGACACAAAATTAATAACAATTATCAAATATCCATTACAATAGTTGCCATGCTAGAACATGGACTAATAAAACAAGGCTTCTTGTTCCCAATAAAAGACAAGCCCTAATATGAAAATTAGACTAAAAAAAATAACAATTATCATGTATCCATCACAATAGTTTTTGATATAGATAAAAAGGGATTAAAGGGCCTCAACACTATTTAATAAAATAGCCAAGAAAGTAGATGTAATGAGTCTCACAAGGTGTGAGACAAAGTTCCACAAAACTTATTAAAAGGAAATAATGGATGCTAGGTTTTTGCTCAGACTATGACCTAGGATTTCTCCTACATCCATTGTTGACTAGCCAACTCCTGCCATCACATTAATTTATTAATGAAAAGTGCCCCCTGGAACAACAACATCTACCTCCACTACTAGAACCAGAACCCTATAGTTCCCACCTACCAGAATATAGTTGGCTGGGGGGGTGCTACTATTCTAAGGTAGTTGGGCATGTTATGTGTAGAATCTGGTTGGGGGAATTCTAATTGATTTCTAATCGGAAAGAAACAATAGGGCCAACTATAGGGCCAAATTTTATACGTAACATGCCCATCCTCACCTAATGAATAGGACATGGGTTATCTTTGTCTATTATCTCCTATCATACAACATAAACGAGGCTTCTTATTTATCATGTATCCATTGTAATAGTTACCATACTAATGGAATAACAAAACACGACTTCTTATTCCCAATGAAGAACAAAAAATGATATAAAAATTAGACACAAAATCAATAGCTTTTTGTGTATTTGTCACAATAGTTACCATGCTAGAATAAGGACTAGTAAAACAAGGCTTCTTGTTACTGATTAAAGAGAAGTTTTTATAGAAAAATTAGATGGAAAAATAATAATAATCATGTATCTATCACAATAGCTATCATACTGAAACAAGGGCTATCATACAAAAACAAGGGCCAACAAACAACAAGGCTTTATGCCACAATAGGGATTAATTAAACAAGGCTTCTTGTTCCTAGACAAAATAATAATAATTATCATGTATCTATCACAATAGTTACTATCTCAAAATAGGGACTAATAAAGCAAAGCTTCATGCCATAACAAGGACTAAATAAACAAGGATTCTTGTCACCAATCAGGGACAAGACTTGATATGAAATCAAGACACAAAACGACAACAACCAACTCATATCCATCACAATAGTTACCATGCCAAAACAAGGACTAATAAAATAAGGCTTTTTGATCCCAATCAACGATAAGCCCTAATATAAAAATTAGAGTAAAAATTAATAATAATTGTCACATATACATCACAATAGATACCATACTAGAAAAAGGAATGATAAAATAAGGTTTCTTGTTCCCAACCAAGGACAACACCTAACATAAAAATTAGACACAAAAATAGTAATTATCATGTATCCATCACAATAATTATCGTCCTAGAACAAGGACTAATAAATTAATATTTCATGCCACAATAGGGATTAATTAGGCAAGGCTTCTTGTTCTTAATCAAGGAAAAGCCCTGATATAAAAAATAGGCATAAAAACAATAAAATTTATCATATGTCCATCACAACCAAGGACAATATTTAGTATAAAAATTAGACACAAAAACAAAAACAATAACCACATATCCATCACAATAGTCACCACATTAGACTAGGGATTAATTTAGAACAAGGCTCCCTATTCCCAATCAAGAACAAGACCTGGTATACAAATTAAACACAAAACCAATAACAATTATCACATATCCATCACAATAGTCACCATATCTAACTAGGGACTAATTTAGAACAGGGGTTCTTGTTCTCAATCAAGGGTAAGACCTTATATAAAAATTAGACACAAAAACAATAACAGTTATCACAGATCCATCACAATAGTTACTATGCTAAAACAAGGACAAATAAAATAAGGCTTCTTGTTCTCAATCAAGGAAAGCCCTAATATAAAAATTAAACACAAAAAACAATAGTAGTTATCACATATCCTCACAACAATTACCATACTAGAACAAGGACTAATAAAACAAGGCCTCTTGTTCCCAACCAAGAGCAACACCTAATATGAAAATTAGACACAAAATCAATCATAATTATCTTGTATCCATCACAATCTTTACAATGTCAAAACAAGAACTAGAATTAAAAGAAAAAAGCTTCTAATTCTCAATTAAGAACAAGTTTTGATCTAAAAAAAAATAAGATAAAAAAATAATAACAATTATCACATATTTATCCCAATACTTATCCTCTAGAACAAGGCCTAGTAAATCAAGACTTCAGACCACAATAAAGACTAATTTAACCAGGCTTCTTGTTCCTCAATAAAGACAAGACCCAATATAGAAATTAACCACAAAACATTAACATTACCATGGAAGAACATAGACCAATAAAACAGGCTTCCTGTTCCCACTGTTCCCAATCAAGAACAAAACCTGATATAGAAATTAGACACAAAAAACAGGGGGAGGTATGGTGCTTGGGGAGTCCTTTACAAACACAAGGCTCTCCTTTCCTCAAGGGAAGTACCCTGAAACCCTTTATTTTTTTGTGTTGGCCATCATGGTTTTAGGGCTTTTCATCCAGCCTTTGCCTGCCAATAATTGGTAAATTATTAATCTATTCTCCTGCGTCAAGTAAAGCGACGGCTTATGCCGGCTGCACGCGTGGCGAGGCGCAGGGGAGACGACGTTTGACTTATGGTGCTACGGAGAATGCCACGCCAGAGGCGGGACAGGGATAAAGACAGTCACGTGGAAGCTGTTCGCAGAGGCGGAGCGCTGTGTTAAATGGTGGAGCTTCTTTGGTTGGGGCGGAGGGCGGCACATTCAAAGCCCCCAGGGGCCCCATGGTTGAGTCTGTGTACCGCTGTCCCCTTTGCTATCTCTGTCTCCCACATGTGCCTCTAACCCTTGTCTCCCTTCCTTCTGCATATGCCAACACCTCCACTCCCCCTTTGTCGCCTCATGTCTTTTACACCAGACAAACCCTAGTATTTTTTTGTACAAACCCTAGTTTTCTTTTCAAACCCTAGTATTTTTTCGACATTTCCTTACCCTTCTTCTGCTTCTCGTCCGTCCTTGGGCCACGCGCTTCGTTGTCATGTATTTATGCTGATTGCCAGCTTACCTTCCTGCAATTGTTTACTCGCTCGGAATTTGGAAACCCTACCTATTTTGTAATGGTGAATTTTAACCTTTTCTGGCTCGGAATTTGGGGAACGCAAAAGCGGCGTGCCTTCTAAATTAGTCGAAATCTGTGTCGAGGGTTAAACTAGAAAAGGGTAGGTAAGAAAGTCATACACTATTATTGTCGTCAAACGAAAAGTCATACGTACAGCTTGCTCGGTAAAGTTGCGCAAAGCTCCATATTTGAAAGCTGCAGTTTCAATCCAGAGCTTCTAATGCATTCCATAGAGCTCGGGATCCATGCACGACGTCCCGTACCATATTTCTGATAAGAAACTTGCAAAACTTTAGGCAATTCTCACAACTATTGCTGATATCCGGCGTTTTCCGTATTCTTGTCAGGTAGTCGCGGGAATTTTTACTAAATAATGAGCGGAATTTCCATGTGTGTGTGAGGATAATATGAGTTCCCCGGTTACTGTCTACATTATTTAGTCGCCGCCATGAGCGTGCCATGGTATAGCCTTTTTGCAGGGAAATACCTATATTTAAGTAGTCAAATATTGAACAGTAATATATAATAATAAATTGTAAACAGTATGAAGAGGGCTTAGGTTTTTTTTTTTTTTCAAGTTGAGTGTGGTGATAATGATTTTTATTATTTTTTATGAGTAAGTATTATATTATTTGTCAAAAATTATTACATATATTTGAAAATAATATGTTTGGAAGATCTCTCACTTTAAAGTTCTTATGAGGTCAAATCTAAACTATCAAAATATAAAACAAAGCTATTAAGCAGTGAGAGCTATATTACTAGAGGGAGGGGGTCATAGTTATTTAATTTGTCCCTTACATTAGTTGGATCTAGGTCATAGTAATATGCACCCAGCTAGTGATCATTCCATGTTCATTTCCTTCCTCGACTAGGCAAGATAGTCAGGCAAGATAGTCAAGCAAGGTGAGGAAATTTATTAAAATTAGGCTAGCAAAGCAAGGCAACCCTAGTCATGTGGCTTAGAAGAGGTGAAAGGTAGATAGGATGGCTAAGATCAACCATGAGCAAACTAATCCATGGTTCTTCTTAGAGAGGGTTGGGAACCACGTGTCTAAGAATCATGACCCCCCTGAGAAAATTAACTGCATACATGTTGATGTCCACAAGATAGAGAATGACCTTTGTTGACGACCAAAATCAATGGCACCCTAACAACCATACATGGGGCATTACCTAGCAAGTTAAAACACATAAAGATGCACCATTTCAAGTGCAACTTTGTTAGCTTGCATTTGAATCTATATAAGAACATTGGAGCAAAGTGTAACTTTAGTATGAAGTGAAATGAACATCAATAGAATAACTAGTGAAAACAATAGAATTTCTATCTTTTCAAATGTTAAAAATAGTTTCCACCTTGAAAGCATGTCATAATTGGGTGAATTTAGTAGGAATCATAGCCCAAAGACCATATGCGATGAGAAAGGCTTAGTCTAAAAGGCTTGAAAAAGTTATGAATATAATTCCAAACTTTTTGAGTTTGGGACAAAACCAAAAAAGGTGTTTAAGAGTCTCATATTGTCCACAAAATAGGCAGTGAGAATTGATTGCTTGTAAAAGAGATAATCTAGTACCAATGGGAAGGCCTTACTAAAGAAAGCACTGAGAAAAAATGAGCCAATTTTGGCTCAATAATAGCCAACTAAAGAATTTGGAACCTATATTACCAAAATCCCAATGAAGATTATTGAAAAATCTATGATTCAATTTAGGCACCATGTGAAGATGCATAGATAGTCAGAGATATCCCTTATACAGTCTATAACTATGAAATGGTGTGTATGGGTCCCTTTGACCAACGTTTCATACAAAAGATCCTAATTTGTGTAGCATATTGGGGGAACTAAATCAATAATAGTATGGTGAGTTTTCAAATCTTGGTTAGAGAGACTATTTTTCAATTTGGCCTCAAGCTAGAAGAGAAAATTCCTACTAGTTTTCAAAAGAATGTTAGGTAGAGTTTAGATACCTCTATTATAAAAATTCAAAGCATGAATCCATGGAGCTTTGGCAAGTAGTTGGTCATGACAAGAAAGAATAGGAGACCACCAAATGGATTGTTGATTGATAAATAATATGCCATTGCCATCTCATAAGAGCTAAGGTTTAATGGCCTCCCAAGATTTCCATTTACTTTTAATGGCAAATGTATCATGATTTGAATGGGTTCCTCCACTATGGGAAGGGTAGGGAGACCAAAACGCTTCCAAGCTTGACACACATTAGGCACTCCAATAGAAATGTAGTGTCTAATCAAAATCTTATGGGCTTCATTTCCTTCTAGGGCTATAATTATCTATTTGACACATAATGTTAATCCCTAGCTCATTCTAGATTACAATCATACCGAGGCCTCCAAATCATGAGGGAGGTAGCAAAAATCACAAGCCATATGATATAATATTTTAATAGTATATGTTGAGGCCCTTGAAAAATCCCTTGGAATTCTTTCAACCTTCAAGTAGGAAGCTTTAAGAGAAACCCAACAAGAAGAGTAATAGACATGTGTGGTAGCTGAAATTTTGGAACACACCTAAAATTTACCTACTAAGGAAAGAAGCTTAGTAATTCAAAAGGATGATTTCTTCTCAATTATGGAAATAACCACTTGTAACGAGGTTGAATGAGAGACTTGGAAGGAAAAATGAATGTAAATGAACTTAAATATGTCCTCATGATTAATCCATTTCTAGCCATAGGAGTCTAGCCAAGCAAGTTTGTTTAAAATAGATTGTCTATAACATTGATTTTTCCCATTGAAAACTAAACCTCAAAGATTTTCCAAAAACATCCTAGTATTGTAAGGCCTAACTTATATTATTTTCTTCTTCAAAGAGAGTTAGGAACTTAGAATCATCTACTAAGTGACCGTTAACAAGTTTTATAGTAGAATTGAGGAAGGAAATTTTTTTCACCAAGTTTTGTGAAATGGAATTAGCCAGGAGATAGTCAAACCCTTCTATGACAAGCACAAAAAGAGTTAGGGCCAAAGGGAAGCCTTGGATAATATATTAGACAAACCAAATGAAGAAGATTTCTAACCATTAATGGTAATACACGAAGAAGCATTAACAAAGATCATTTTGACCAAACGTGTAAATTAAAGATCAAATCCTAAAAATTGAAGCATAGAAAGGATAAATGGCCACTCAATATGACCATAGCTTTGGTGAAGTCAATCTTAATAAAAATGAATTTCTATTGAGAATTTTTGGCCCATTTTGGATTTCTTCCTAGACCACAATGATATTATCAAGAACATACTTGGATTTTATCAATCTTATTTGCTCAAGATGAACAATTTGAGGAATAAGTTGATGAATCTCTATAGTAAGCATCTTGAAAATGATTTTGTGGGATACAGTGAGCAAGTTGAATAGTCTTTAATTATATATCTTTGTCATCACCAAAATTTAATATGGAATTTATATTCCCATTGTTATAAGATTTTCTAAGGAATAAGAATGGAAAAATTCAAGATAAAATTTATGAAGATCTTCACCAACCAATTTCCAAAGAGATTCATACAATCCTTAAGGAAAACCATCATAGCCAAGGGTCTTGCTATTAGCCATAGAAAATATAGCTACAATAAGGTCATATATTTGTTGAGAAATGTGATCACAAATGACTTACTATGATTAAGAAACTTGGTAGGGAACAACACTCAAGCATTGTCCTAGAGTAATATCTCATTCATGAGTGGCTTCCCAAGTTTTGAAAATCTATTAATAGCTAAGAAAAAAATTCTAAACAATATTAGTTAGTTTAGTCAAAACACTATGTCCTTCTCTAAATTTTTTATGTCTTGTTTATAGCCATTTCCTTAGCTTTGTATATCATTTCCACTAAAAATAGGAATAGCTAGCAAATGAAAGAAATATTGTTCTAACAACATGGCTTGATCAAGCAATTTGTACACTTTTTTAGACTTGGCCATAAAATTGATCCAGATAATTCATGGCATATGATCATGATGGTAGCCAAGATTAAGATCAAAATCCCTAAATTTATCAAGTGCATATAATACCAAGCCTCTCTTTCACTAATTATTTAATACATAGGGAGAGTCTTGCATTTATTACCAACAATTTCAACCATATTAAAATCATTGCATAGAACACAAGTGGCACATATGAATTGAACAAATATCCATCACCAAAGGGAAGATCTCTCAACAACATCATTACAAGCATATATTAATAACTCCAAATGAATGAATATTGATGTTGAAAAGGGCCCTCATAGCTCTATTGGTGGGTCACATTTCTGGTCAACTAAATATGGTTATCTTTTAAGAGAGAGAAAGATACAAACATTTTCATGATCCGCATCATCATTTCAACACAAAAATAAATTATTATTCAAATTACACAATGAGCAACAAAAAGCAAAAACTTAGAATTTTCACCTTGCAAACAAAAAATTTCAATACCTATAAAACTTTGATGCATGTATCACACAAATATTTTTTTGTGGGGTCCATTAGACCTTAAAAATTTTAGGAGATAAAATTAATTCATGAGAATCAAGAGTCATATCATCACTATCCAAGTCATCAAGAGAAACATAGCTATTTTATAAGAATTTATTGTTTAAAGAGGAATTGAAATAACTCAATTGAATTACTGGTAGGCTATGTCTTCTTTTATCTAAAATGTACTCACCTTCTTCCAAATTCCTGGATGGACAACAACAAAAATGTTGGACCACTAGGGGAGAGATGTTGAAAAATGAGCAATAGCCTCTATATGTGAATTTAAAATATATGTGGGAAGTAACATTTTGGAGAAATTAGAATTATTCACCTTATTGGTCAAATTACTATGTGAGGGAACAATAGCTTTCCCCATGTCCCAAGGTTTTGTTGTAATACCACCTTGAGTTTTAGATGGTTGACCATCATTTCTGGCTAAGGTTTTGGGTGGTACACCTCCATTCCTAGAATGTGAATTATTTTTATGAATCATTATTGTTGACCAACGCTTTTCTTTTTTGGGAATGAAATTATTGTGAGAAGTGGTTAGGTGAAATCTCTGATTTTATAAAACAAAATATTGACACCTAAATTGGTTGTTAGGAGTTTTTGAGATAAATATCATATTCGTGTCTTGTTTAGACAACCTATCCATCAATATTCTCCTTTAGGTCTTGGAGAGATCAATTTTGACAAAACCATGATTTTATGAATGAGATGCAGATAATTTATTTGGCTCAATATAGATAACATTTCCAATCAAGCTTGTAGTTTTTGGACTAAAAATACTAGCATGATAAAGGTAACCTAGGAAAATACACGAAATATGGACACAAATAGCTCTCTCCTCTAAGATGACAATGTATCATATCTAAGGCATTAAAACAAGAAATAATGCATAGAAAAACTAAGGACCATGCTTGAATATGAACTCCATGTGACTAGCTTCAATAAAGCAATAAAAGAAAAAGTTACACCCTTAATATTGGTGTACATCGGGTTATGAATAGTCAAATTGTGGTTATCTTAACTCTTAATTAATGCATATTATCATTATTATGTTAATATTTAGTTATTTAGGTTGGCCTAAGGCTTATATAGGGCTATCTAAGTCGGCTTGGGTGATATACTAGGCATAAATAGGTATATATAGGAGGTAGTGAGTCTTATTTCATCATCATATTGTGAATTGTGTTCTCATAAGAGATATTTGGAAGCTGCCCCCTTGAAGTGGCTTGGTATTCTCAATTATTATCAAGTATTCTCAACATTTGGGTTTTGGAAGAAATAATATAGGAGCCTACAATCCAAAATTTGAAGAAAATGAAGTAGAAATATGCAAGTTATTGCAAAATTAGGGTTTCCAAACAAATAACTCTCAAGGTTGTAAATCTACTAATTTCTTGGAGTTTTTCCTGGGTAAGTAGTATGTTGGCCCTAGTAAGTTACAATAAATTTTTTAGATAATTTAAGTTTCATTTGTGTGATTTATTTCAAAATTATTGGTTCCCATCATGACGGGGCCTACAGCAAGGGGCAAAAAGAATGTTGTCACACTAGGAAAATCCCCTGATAAGGACGAGGTAACAATAGAGGATATTAATCCCAATGAGGAAATAAATAAGTTCAAGGAAGAAATTTCCTCAGTGAAGATGGAGATGTGTGGCCTAAGAGGAGATATATCGAACATACGAAGCATGCTAAGTTCCCATATGAATGAACCAAGAAAGGAGGTCTCAAGCAACCAAGGTGAAACTTCTAGGTTAGCTACTCTTGACCCTAATGTTAATACTCCTATGGGATCTAGGAATTTGATACCAAAGGTGGATATGTGTAAGTTTGATGGAAAGGATCCTCTAACATGGATAAACCACATGGATAAATTTTTTTGAAGTACATCAAGTTCCAAATGGACAAAAGGTCATGATGACTTCCCTATATCTAGAACCAGATCAATTCATTTGGTATCATTGGCTTTGTGCTCATATAAATAAAAAGGGTCTCACTATCTCATGGTCAGTTTTTGTGAAGGAACTCCAAGAATAATATAGTAACAGTGTGACAGACAACTTCTTCAACTAGCTAGTTAAAATCTAACAAATAGGATCAATTAAGGATTATCTGAAGCAATTCTAAAATATTTCGTTAAGAGTGGATACAATTACAGAAGAGAACTTGAATAATTTATTCTTGGGTGGTCTCAAGGATCACATTCAACATGAGGTAGGCATGTTTAGTCCTAGCTCTATCTCTGAGTCTTTTGTCTTAGCACGAAGGGTAGAGGAAAAGTATTTGATTCCTAGAAAGAAAGGGGCTAATGTGATAAGAGAGAGGGTATTCAAAACCTCCTCTTCCTCAACCTACTAGGTTGACCCCAAAAAAAAAATGAGGAGGAGAGAGGAAAAGGGTTATGTTTCAATTGTGGTGGAAAATATAGTTGAGGACATAAATGTAGTGAAAAGAAATTGTTCTATATTGAAGGTCTGAGTGAGGAAGATGATGAGGAACCAATATTAGAAGTTGAAAGGGAGTCAGATGAGGAATCACATGATTCCCAACCAATCATTTCTTGTCATGCAATTTTAGGTTTTAGTGCTCCACAAACTCTCAAGGTAGTTGATTTCTTAAAGAAGTAGAAAGTAACAATGTTTATTGATTTAGGTAGTGCTCATAATTTCATCAAAAAAAATTTGGCCACTCGTTTGAATTGTTTTACATATCCAGCTCTAGAGTTTCAATTCTTGATTACATATGGTGGTACTATTAGTTGATCTAGAAAATTTCATAGCATTAAGTTATCAATGGGAGATTATCACCTTGATATCCCAATGTATGGTATCTCCATGGGTGTGTAATGGTGTGAATTTGCACCCCTAGTAAAATTCCTCATTTGATTTCCCCTACCTTAGCAAATTTAAACCCGATGATGCAATTTCGCTACCACCACCTTGCTCCATCCACCTGGTCGCATCTTTTTGCATCAATGGAGGAATCTCGGTCGAGGACAAGCGCATGCCATGGGGACGTCCACGTGACGTGCTGCTATCATAATAGGATTCATACCCCTGGAATTAGCAAAAATGTTACATTTCCTATTGGGTGTGAAGTGTAATGTCTCCTGCCTCCTTGACCGATGAAATTTGGGCCTTCTACCCCCATTTTTCTGATTCAAATCTATCAACTCCCATCCTTTCACCTCTCTTAATCTCTCTTGGACTCTCTCTTACATTCTAGCATATTCTACTCTCATTTTCTTACTTCTACACCACTTTTCTTGGCTGTAAGCTCTTCATTTTAGCTTCAACACCACATTTTTGTTGCAACACCATTGCTACTGGAGGATCATTAAGCTTCTTCCTTCCACTATTAGCCTTGAGTGCTCATAGTTGAGAAGGTGATATTGTTATTTGTTGTCCATTTACATCATCTTTTTTATTGAGTAGCACTCTAGTTGTTTGTGCTCTCTACTTAGCAATACTATTTCCTTTCTACTTTCTTTATTGCTTTCTACACTTTGTGGCTATCTGGTCATCTGTGGAAGTGGGAACACCAAAACAAGGGTTTGACTAAAGTAGACCTTGAACACAACCCAACATTTTTCTCGTTTCCATGTGTGTAGGTGTTTTCAAGTGGAGCTACTTAAAGAATCAAATTGTGGGTGAAAAAGTACATTTTCCCTCTCTCTTTGTCATTTTTGTAATAGCTTATTTCTATGTTTCTTTTGTTATATTTGCAATTTCTATACTTTTCTTGTATTCCATCAAAGCATAAAACATTAAATAGTTGGATAGTTAAATAGATCCCTTGTATTTTTGTCTACTCTTTGGACCCCTGTCCGTATAGGATGCCATCACATCCTTGAGACAGGTCAGTGCTCCACACTGGAGTCTGAGATTCACGTTATCATCCTTAGACAGTGAGTTGTCTGGGTAGCAAACCGAACCTTTGAAGTTAGCTCTTTTGACCCTGTGAACATTTGGTTTTAGTAGAAGGAAAGCAACAAGCTATTTTCCCTTCCTTTTCAGCCTTAGTTTCTTGTCCTTTACAATATGTCTAGCAAACCTGAGGTAGTTTAGGGTAACCCATTCCTTGGGGATCTCTCATGACCTAGAGTCCCAGGGGTGATGGGTCCCCCTTCTCTACATTTTGGTGAACCTGGGTGAACTATTTTTGGTATCGAAGAACCTCCTCTCATGTCTTAGGCATGTTGTAGTTTTATGTGTTACAAGGTGTGTAGCCTTGCAACCTAATCTATGACCCCTAGCTACATAGTTAGAAGGGATCTTAGATATTTAGGGGAAAAATTTAGATAGGTCACTATTAAATCTCTCAACCTTCTACTTCTATTGAGTTTGTTCCACCTGTGTACATTAACATGGCCTCATTCACACGTATTCCCTCCACCCAGCTTGTGAGTGGATCATTGGACATAACTTTTACCTTGCAAGATTTATGTATAAATAAAGAGCCTTCTCCCTTGTACATTTCCACTCATGTCAATGGAAACATTGTGACTGGTGTCTTAGTTGACCCTATAAGCCGAGTGCATGTTATAACGAAAGAAACTTTGCTTATAAAATTTTTGCATAAGGAGAAATATGAAGAATTAAAGGACACTATACACACACATGATGGAATCTTGGTCCCTCCTATTGGTTTTATTACTCTTTTGGTTTTGGTAGGACCCAGGGTTGTGGATACCTCTTTTTTCATAATCTTGGAGTCAGAACTATTTAGGGTGAAACTAGGCATTTTGTGGTTGGTTTCCATTAATGGTGTCATTTTGATGATTCACAAATGTATCAGGTTCTCTCATGATGGATTTGTGCATTTTGTGCATGACACTGATTACAAACAACTGGTGTTGAATGGGGGCTTCTCATTAGACCACTTTTGCCCAGCTCCCATCAAATCGCTCCCTCTAAGGACATACTTGCTATATTGTGCCTATGTCAAGTAGAATACTGGGGGCATGATGCCAAAAGTGACCTATCTGGTATCTCCCTACGCTACCTCAGTAAAAGGTTCTATGATTGCGCAATAGTAAGCTTTCTCACAACCATGTGCCTTCCTCTTTTGTGTTTTCTACTCCATCCTCTTCTGCTTCTCACCCCATGGTGGAATCCTTGACTCTTGCTCTCATGCCTCACATGGGGAGCTTGATGGTGCTCGCTTGGTGAAAAGCTAAGCGTCAAGTGTTTGAACTTCCTGCCTTGTCCACGGTTCCTAGGCCCATTGTTTACGGCAAGGGGAAGGGTCCTTATGGAGTGTTCCCCATGTATCACCCTCCACGGCCTCCTACCGTTCTTCCTCCTACCCCTTTGGAAATGAATGGGAAGAGGCTTATTGTTGAAGCACTCATGTCTATTTCTCCACCTGCTATTATTTCCACTCCTACGCTCCCTACTCCTACCCCTATCCAAGAGGTTGTCCTTCCACTGACCACGGTTGTGGAGGACACTTCTATGGAAAAAAGAGAGCCTCTTGTCTCTTCTTGAGCTATGAATTATAGTTCTTGGAGTTGACGTAACCAACTTGTGCATGAGTGCAATCGTAGGAGAAAAGCTCTATCCACTAAAAAAGTTTCCTTATAGAAGACAAAGGAGGAGCCAATAGCTCATATTCCTGCATCATATTTTGCTATGTCTCCTCCTTCTGCTCCTTCAGTTCCACTAGTCTCTGTTCTACTTTTAGCTTCCCTGGTGAGTGATGATGATCCTCACCCTAAAAGGGTGTAGGTGTTCATCGCTCCTTCTATGGAGCCTCCTCTTTTGATGTCCCTTTTAGATATCCCTCCATTTTATCAGCCCATAGACATGTTGAACACAATGGTGGTGTTTGTTATAGCTCTATATTCTCCCTCCTCCACCTCCATTTCTTCTATAGGGATCCAACATCCTCCATTGAAGCACAAGCTAGAGGATGAACTCACTTTGAGTGGTGGTTAGAAGAAGGGGTCACCTTATTTGGGAGCTAGTTTTTCTTTGCACTTGCATCATCCTCGAGACGGAGGCAACCCATGAGTCCCTTGAGTTTGTCATTTCCCTTATCGATGAGGTTGGTAGTGGATCTCAGGCACCTCCTTCTTCTCCCACTCAGTTAACACATGGCACTCCTATGAAGTGCATGTTTAACTCGGTGGATTATGTCCTGACTCTATTTGTGATCTTTGCGAGATCGATGACCTTCACCTCACAAGAGCTGGGTGAAGAAGACCTCAAGGGGCCTTCTTCCTTGGCCCTTGTTATAGGAGAGTTGAAGGTACTCCCCTACTATCCCACCCTTGTAGGCCCATCCTCCCTCCCAGTATAATGATCTAGATTGGGAGAAATATGACTTGTTGGCCGATGAGGAGTAGGGTGGTACCTCTTCTTTATTTGTAGATTAGATTTGTGTGTATTGTGTCCCCCCCCCATGCTTTTATTTATGTGTTTTTAATCTTGGATGGAGGACCCTTACTACCCTTGTAGGTGCTTGGATATAGGTCTGGATTTTTTTTTGTGAATTCCTCCATGTGTTTCATCATTCTTCTATATGTTGTACATTTTTTTTTATAATTGGGGACAATACAAAGCATTAGGGGCATTTAGGCCTTCCTTCCATGTTGACCCAAATTTTATTTTATTTTGTCTTCATGTGCTCTTCTTCACAATTTGGGACTTTGGAGATTGATGATTGTTTGTTCATACACCATGTGACACCTATTTACACTACTAGAATTTGACAAATAAATGATTACATGACTAAAAATTTTAGTCACATGACTAAAAATGACTAAATTTTACTAATTTTTTGCAATTCACAAGTATAAATGACTAAATAAATGACTAATTTGGTCATCGGGTAAAATCACAACTAAATAATTAGTTAGACAAATAAAAATGACTAAATAAATGACTATTACTCCTCTATTATTTTTTCTTTCAAATTTGATCATAATCCATAGAGCTTAAGCCTCCCTCATGGGACCCCTACCTAAGTGGGCCATTTGGCCACCTAGGTTGCTTGGTGCACCAAAAATACCTATTGTGTGGAAGGCATTGCCTCTTGGTGTAGTCTTAAGGCCTTCACATATTTTATAAAAAATTTAACATTTACATTCTTTAACTTTTATTACTCAAATTATGTTAATGAATCATTAATGTTTTTAACTATGATTTGAAGCCAGTTTGATTTTCCTATTGTGTTGGCATGCCAAATGTATCAAAGAGAAATTGTGGTCAATTTCACTAATAAAATATGATTTAAACAATCCAATTGCATTTTGAGGGCTATCTTGTAGACACTTTCATTTCAAAAGGTCAAGTAGTTATTTCTAGAAGCAATTAGATTCAATTTAGATGGATATGAGATTATATAATATAATATATATGATATATATTACAATATATATTATATAGTATTATATTATTAATATTATAATATTATATTTATATTATAATGCATTTAATATTATATAATAATATAATATTATAATATATTTAATATTATAATATTATATAATTATATAATATAATATTTATATTATATAATAATATAATATAATATAGTCTAATATTATATAATGATATGCAAAAGTAGGAGATTAATTATATATTGTAGTTTATTTAATTTTTATTCCATTTAAAAAAAAGAAATAGCAAGCAAATCAACCAAATCTGTGCGGGAAAATTTGGGTAGGCGAATTTTCATTTTAATAAACATACTTTGAAACCCTCGTCAAAACCTTATTTTCAAGCTACAACTTTCCAAATTGGAGAAGTGAAAGGTCAATACCAAAGAGGAAGAGTTTGGAGGAGTCAAAAATAGTAGCGGCGGGGAAAGCTCCAAAACATGGAGCTAAAGCTAGTAGTGGTGGGGAAAGCAGCGATGTCGAATAGTCCACAAGCAACTCCCCTAAAAAGGAGTGCATCAAGTTGCACCAGAAATGGGGCACCCCAAGCCGAACCCTTTGGGGGATGCCTAGTCATAACTCGGCTAGCATGGATCGTAAGCTAGAACTGAGGAGCAGTTGCACACCAAGTCAAAACCAAGGAGTGGTTTTGCCCTAAGCCGAAGCTAAGGAGTAGTTTTACACCTCCCCAATTCCTTGATCCCCCACCGTGGAGCTGAGTTGAGGACAAGTTTTGAATGGATTATAGTGTAACCCAGAATATTCTAGGTGCATATGTAGTGAAAGGGCTCGAGGAGCAACTCAGATTCAACGCCAAGCTGCCTTCCACCTCCACCATTAATCCAAGCTATGTTGGGTTGGATGGGATTCAATGCCAAGTTGCCATACGTGTTGGATTGGTTGGGCATTGAAGGCCAAGGTGCTGAAAAGAATGACAAGTATGCTGATTTTCTCTTTTACCCTTCGTAATTATATTACTACCTATTTGGGAGAGGAAAACCTACCCAAAGAATAGATAAAACTTAAAGATTTCAAAGAAGTAGCTAATGCCCAATACTTATCAGTATACAAACATGGTTTGACAATAGACGATCCATGCATTTCTTTACTTTATGACTTGTCGAAGAGGGACTATCACATTGAGGTAGGTTTCAAGATGTTCTATAACAACATTAAGACAACTTTCTTATATTGTTTAATAAATTTTTAAGTAGTTAATTAGCTAGCTTGCTCCTTGAATTTGAAATACTTTTCAAATTCTATATCATGGAATTTTTTTGTTGCAGATACAAATGTGCAAGCAACAGTTTCTTCTTTACCTCCCTTTAGTAGAAGTAAGTAAACATTTCACACTGGAAGCTATGGATATAAATTAATGTGTTGTAACATATTACCTATTTGATATATCTGCTCTTTTGTAGAATCTCTAGAAGCTTTTGTTTCTACTGAATCTGAAAAGATGGAGTTTCGGCTAGTTATGTCGAAGGGTGCAATTTTTGATAAATTTAGGCTTGTAAGTTTCCCTCTTTAGATTTTTCTATCATTCTTAGATACGTGTATAAAATTAAATGATGCAAAGAAGGTTTTATGTTAGGTGTTATTGTAGGAGATAAATATAGGAGTTAGCATTGCAAACTAGTCAATATAAAGTTCTTTCATCCTTATTATATACACAACCTTGCTTCAACACAAGCTAAGTAGATGGATGAGCTTTATAATTTTCCAAATTAGATTAAGTTGTAATCTTATAGAAGTCTTCACCAAGTCACACCAGAAATGGTTTCATTTTTTCTTAAATTTTGGTATGCAGGCGATTTGAGAGCGAACATTTTTGGTTAGGCTTACAAATTTTTCTACAAAACAATTGTGACTAACACACTTCCCTTAGAGTTTATAAAAAAATCTTCAAGAGGCTTTGTTAGGACATATTTGTTTATATTTTTGCAAATATTGTGATCTCTTTCCTATATTTCATCATTGAAATAAATTGTTAGGGAAGTACCATCCATTTTTAGTGTATTTCATCATTTTCTCCATTATGTTGTTTTGCAGGGGTGGTTGTGGTAGAGGAAGAGGTGTGGAAAACTAGCATTACAATATATGAATGCCTGCTCTATGATGTTTGGAATTTTAACAAAGTTCATTATATTTTTGTAAATCTTAGTTGTCACTAAGTTTTTTGTAAATCTTAGTTTTTAACAATGTTCATTATATTTTTGTAAATCTCAGTTGTCACTGAGTTTTTGTAAATCTCAGTTATCACCAAGTTTTTGTAAATCCTAGTTGTCACTGAGAAATTGAATGTAAGAGGTTTTGATTTGCCAATGAGGCTTAATAAAGTAAATTTTTATAGTGATTTTTTCTCCACTCATAAATACTATGTTGTGGCTATTTGTTTAAGCATTTTAGTCTTCATTTCATGGTGCTTCTCTCAACATTTGAATATCTATGATACTTGAAATTTATATGCATAAATTTGTGAGGACTAATTAAGTTAGATTTGATTTGTAAATGACTAAACCATGACTAAATAAATGACTATTATGACTAAATAAATGACTATCATGACTAAATAAATGATTACAATGACTAAATAAATGACTACAATGACTAAAATAAATGACTACCATGACTAAATAAATGACTACAATGACTAAAATAAATGACTACCATGACTAAATAAATGACTACCATGACTAAATAAACAACTACCATGACTAAATAAATGACTACCTTGACTAAATAAATGACCAGTTAACAACAATCAATGACTAAATTAACAACCAAATATACTACCAAATTGATCAATCAAAACAACCAATAAATGACTAAAATTGGTTTAGTCATAAATTTGATTGCGTTATAAATGACTAGCAATAAACTACTAATGGTCACGTGACCAATTTTTAGTAGTTTTCTTAGTCATTTATTTATGTTTTTGTACTAGTGTTATATATATGAACAAATTTGACCTCGAACTCCCAGATCCCCCTATCTCTTGATTTCTTGATTTCTTCTTATCTCTTGTTTTTTTTGTCTTTATTTGTCTCTCTTTCCACTTGCTTCATGATGTTTTGGTGCTTATGTGTTGGCCCTCCTCATGTGTGTGACAAAATTTCCACATTTACATCTCACTATGTATTGTGGGCCACAATATCCCTGCTTCTTCTTTCTCTCCTTAGGATGTTATGTGCTCCTCTGTGTACAACATTCACCATCCTAAGGGGGGCCTACCAGACTTCTTCGATTTTTAATAAGGTGAATTTGGTGGCCAACAAATCCCTTGCTAATTTTTTTTCATTTTTCAAAAATATATTCTTCAACAAGGAACCCCTTACGAAATTTTTCTTTCGAAAATGAGTTTGTAGAGAATGAATTTGAAAACTTTCCTTTGAAAAAGAAGTACTTTTTCTAATTAAGAAGTCTAAAAAATTTCCTTTGAGAAGGAACATTCTTTCTATCAGATTCCTTGATGAAAGAGATCCTTTAAAAAGATTCCTTGATGACAGAATCATTTGCAGAAAATACTATGCTTTTCAATCAGAGCGTCCCTTTGAATGGGTCCCTTACTGTCTTGAACGGTTCCCAAAGGGATCCCTTTGAAAACTTCTCCTTCAATTTATTACTCTGTGAAATGTTTGTCTATTTTGGATTTTCTTCCTAACATGTTTTGTCTACAACTTAACATGTTGTTTTGTAGTCAACCGAGCACTTGTAAATCCCCTTTGCAATCAAGCTTGCTGAGTAGGACTGAGCACCTCGTCAAGCTTTCCTTATGAGATTAAGCACCTGTAAGGATCTTTCACATCAAACTCTTCAAGATTGAGCACCTGTAGAGTCCTTTCATGTCAAGCCTATAGGATTGAGAACCTATGACTCTCCCTTTACAGGATTGAGAATATGTGAAGCTCCTTCTTTCTGTAGGACTAACAACCTATAGAGCCTTTGTTCAAAATTATATAGGACCAAGAAACCATGGAGCCAATTTCGTAGGACTGAGTACCTGTGGAGCCATCTCTCCCTCTCTCTTTCACATTAAGGTTTCCCTGTAGGACCAAGAACCTACAGATCTACCTCTTGGATGCCCAAGTGTGCTAGATCAGAGATTTGCTTCCTCGATGGTTAAGGTATATTCTCTTCAATATCTTTCTACTTTACCTCACATTCGCATTGACACATATGCTTGCTAAAGTGGGGGGAAAATGTAATGGCATGAATTTGCACCCCTAGGAAAATTCCTCATTTAATTTCCCCTACCTTAGAAAATGTAAACCTGATGATACAATTTCACCACCACCACCTTGCTCCATCCACCTGGCCATATATTTTTGTGTCAGTAGAGGAATATTTGTCATGGATGTGCACACTTTGTGTGGATGTTTGTGTGCCGCATTTCCATCTTGATAGGATTCCTACCCCTAGAATCAACAAAAACATTACATTTCCTATTAGGTGCAAAGTGTAATATCTCCTGCCTCCTTGACTGATTAAATTTGAGCCTTCTTCCTCCCTTTTTCTAATTAAAATCTATCAACTCTCATTCTTTCACCTCTCTTAATCTCTCTTGGACTCTCTCTTACATTCTAGCACATTCTACTCTCATTTTCTTTCTTCACCACTTCTCTTGGCTACAAGCTCTTCATTTTGGCTCCAACACCACATTCTTGTTACAATACCATTGCTACTGGAGGATTTTCAAGCTTCTTCCTTTTTCTATTATCCTTGAGTGCTCATATTAAGAAGGTGATATTTTTTTTTTTGTCCATTTGCATCATCTTGTTTATTGAGTAGCATTCTAGTTGTTTGTGCTCTCTACTTAGCAATACTATTTTCTTTCTACTTTCTCTATTGTTTTCTATACTTTGTGGCTATCTGGCTATTTGTGGAGGTGGGAACACCAAAATAGTGTATGACTGAGGCAGACCTCGAACACAACCCAACATTTTTCTCATTTCTGTGTGTGTAGGTGTTTTTGAGTGGAGCTACTTGAAGAATCAACTTGTGGGTGAAAAGGTACATGTTTTCCCTCTCTCTTCATAATTTTTGTAATAGATTATTTCTAGTGTTTCTTTTGTTATATTTGTAATTTATGTACTTTTCCTATATTTTATCAAAGCATGAAACATTAAATAGTTTGATAGTTAAATAAATCCCTTGTGTTTTTGTCTATTCTATGGACCCTTGTTTGTACAAGATGCTAGCGCATCCCTAAGATACTAGCATGCCACGTTGGAGTCCAAGATCCGCGCTACCATCCTCAAATAGTGAGTTGTTTGGGTAGTAAACTAAACATTTGAAGTCGGCTCTTTCGACCCTATGAACAACTAGTTTTAGCAGGTCAAGAAAGAAATAAGCTATTTCCCTTCCTTTTCAGGCTTAGTATCTTGTCCTTTCCAAGTTTTCTACCAAACCTGAGGTAGTTTAAGCCAACATGTTCCTTGGGGATCTCCCATAACCTGAAGTCCCAAGGGTGACATGTCCCCCTTATCTATAGGGTGCAACAAATATTATTTTAGGAGTACAATGGATTACTATATTGGGAACAATTGAAATGAACTTCCAAAAAATATTCATGAGATTTCAATCAAAAGGAAAGGTAGTAGAGCTAAGAGGATTGAAGGAAAAGTCCCCACAATTGGTAAGCTCTCATCAAATGCAAAATTTTCTTGAGAAAGGGTTTGATGGATTTTTGGTCTAGTTATGTTCATTATAAGTCTCTCAATCTAATGCTCCTACTCATCCAGATTTACAAGCAATAATTGATCATCACTTAGTGGTTTTTGGAGATATGCCTAAAGGAATTCCTCCTAAGAGGGATAATGATCATTCCATACAACTAGTTCTAGGGAGCCAACCTCTAGACATCAGGCCTTATAGGTACCCACATATACAAAAAAGTGTGATAGAAAAAATTGTTGAGGAAATGCTAGAGGCATGAATTATCAGGCATAGCCAAAGTACTTACTCCTCACATGTGGTGATGGTACATAATAAGGATGAAACTTAGTGCATGTTTTTGGACTATAGAGTGCTCAACATGTACACCATTAAAGATAAGTTTCCTATCCCAGACATTGATGATTTTCTATCTATGAATTGAAAAGAGCTATGTATTTTACAAAGTTGGATCTTAGATCTGGTTATCACCAAATTCAAATTAAGGAAGAAGATATTTGTAAGACAACATTTAAAACTCATGAGGATCATTATGAATTTTGGTTATGCCATTCGGGCTTACCAATGCACCATCTACATTTCAAAGTTTGAAGAATTCCATTTTTAAGAAATCCTTGAGGAAGTTTTTATTAGTGTTCTTTGCTGATATATTTATTTATATCAAGACATGGGAAGAACCCTTGCAACATGTAGATCAATAATTACAAATACTCAAAGATCATCAAATCTATGCTAAGCCATCCAAGTGTGCTTTTGGTCTTAATGAGGTGGAGTTTTTGGTACACATAGTTTCACATGAAGGAGTGAAGGTGGATCCTAATAAAATTAAGGCTATCATGGAATAGCCTATTCCAAAAATAATTAAGAAATTGAGAGGTTTCTTGGGATTGATAAGATACTATAGAATATTTGTGAAGAATTATGGTCGTATAGCAGCATCTCACACAACTTCATTAAAGAAGGATTCTTTTCATTGGAATGAGTCCACTAATGTAGAATTTGAGAGATTGAATGAGGCTATGTGTACAAATCCAGTGCTTTCCACTCCAAAATTCACCAAGGAATTTATTGTGGAATTTGATGCTTCAGGAAATGGTATAGGAGTAGTACTCATGCATGAGGATCAACCAATTTCTTTTGAGAGTTGTTAATTGAAGGGTAAGAATCAACTCAAACCTATTTATGAGAAGGAAATGCTCTCTAATCTTCATGTAGTTAGACAATGGAGGCTTGATCAAATGGTTAGACACTTCAAGGTTAAAACAAATTATGATAGCCTTTTTTTTTAACAAAGATTATCTTCTGAAGAGCAACAAAAATGGGCCACTAAGATGTTGGGATATGACTTTGAGATTGTATATAAGAAAGGGAAGGAACATATTGTGGTAAATGCACTTTCTAGGAAGGATGAGAAATATGAAGCCTTATCATGTGCCCTTTCAATATTGCAAGAAAATTGGGTGGAAGAAGCCAAAGAAGAGTGGTAGAATGATGTTGTTATAAGTAATCCCATCCAACAATTAAAGGGTGATCCTAGTTGTTCAGATAAGTTTTGTTGGAAGGGAGATACTCTTTGGTATAAAGAGTGATTGTATCTCTACAAGAATTCCACTCTTAAACATAATATTATCATAGAGCTTCATGAGTCTCCAATTGGTGGTCATTCAATATTTTTGAAGACATGTCATCGGGTCAAGAAATATTTTTTTTGGGAAGGGCTAAAAGGTGATGTTCAAAAATTTATGGTTGAATGTTTGGTTTGTCAAAGGAATAAAGGGGATACAATTAAGACACCAGGTCTCTTGTAGCCCTTAGTTATTCCTATCCAATGTTGGGAAGAGGTATCTATGAACTTCATCACAGGGCTTCCCAAATCTAAAGGTCATAATGTCACCATGGTAGTTGTTAACTGCCTCACTAAATATGCACATTTTGTTGCATTATCGCATCCTTTTATAGCAAGTGTTGTGGAATTTTTTTTTTGGAGAAATATAAAAGCTACATGGTACACCTAAGGTTATTGTTAGTGACTGTGATCCTATCTTTAATAGTCACTTTTGGAAAGATTTATTCTCATGTTTGG